>CM077152.1:88541991-88806512 GCA_039583875.1 Platanthera guangdongensis | reverse complement strand
TGTAGTTGTGTACTAGGTTTTTCAAAGATGGCTTATTTCATCCCGTGCAGTAGGAAATCAGTGCGGACGCACGTCGCTAAACTATATTTTAAAAAGAAGTCGTTAGTCACCGTGGAGTGCCAAAGACCATAGTATCGGATAGGGACGTAAAATTCACTAGTTATTTTTGGAAAACTCTTTGGATATTAATGGGAACAAAATTATTGTTTTCCTCTGCCTATCATCCCCAAACTCTGGGCAGACGGAAGAGGTTATCAGAGCTTAGGAATTTGTTACGATGCCTTGTGAGTGATCACAAGAGCACTTGGGATCTTCTCCTTCCCCATGCCCAATTAGCCTACAATAATTCAAGATAGGTCTACGGGTCTGTCTCCAAATGAGATTGTCCACGGGTATAAGGCTCCTGTGCCGCTTGACTTGGTTTTGTTTCCCCCAACGTACAAGGCAAGTCAGTTTGCACAATCCTTCGCCCAGCACATCCATTATTTACACGCACGTATACGAGCCTCATTGACTACGCAATACGACTCTTATCAAGCGCACGGTAATTTACATAGGAGAGTATCATACTTCAAAATTGGCATCTAGTTTTAGTCCGTTTGGTTCCCGAACGCTTGCCAACTGGCACCGTTAAAAAGTTAGCACCAAAGCGCACTGGCCCTTTTCGTATTATTAAGAAGTTAGGTGACAACGCTTTCGTTTTGGACTTGCCTGCTGATTGGGGTATCTCCCCCATTTTTAATGTTTCGGATTTTAACGATGTTTATGTCACCACCACAAGAGTTGATTTCTTTGTCGTCTTCTTCTCCCACTCTAATTCTCATGGGTGGGGAGTGGTAGTACGGATGATCTCTCTTTCGGTCCCCACAGATATATCATCGGATGGTAATTGCCTTCTTTCCTGCCTACTGCTAATATGTTCCCCAGGTTTCCACGGACGTTTTCCACTCCAGAGATGATACTTGATGCTGAGCCTGTTACCACTGCTGATGGCAACACCCACCGCTTTCTTATCCGTTGGCGTGATCGGCCCCCTTCGGATGACTCTTGGGTACTCGAGACGGAGCTGCAGAGTTTGGATGCCGCTCTCCTTCACCGCTATTGCTTGGACCACGCAACGAAGATGCGTGCATTTGAGCGGGGAGGATTGATGGCGTGCCCCCTCCTCCACCATTTGAAGACGATGCTGACGATGCTGATGATGATCTGGTTGATAAGGCAATACAACTCAAGGATGTGAGGCGGCACGATGATGCTAACAGAAGGCTACGCTACAACCTCCGCCCGCGGCGTGCTACAACCACTGCAAAGAATTAGCCTTATTTATTTCAGTTTCTTAAACTCTATTTGGAATATAAAATTATCCTATGTTTAAGTGATAATTTTATATTCATTGCATGTTTTTTTATTTTTAATTTTAAACAATTTTAATGTTGGTGTCAATTAGCCATTCAGATTGATTAGATTAACATCTCCATCATGAATGGTTAAGGCTTGTTTGTAACTCCTATATAAGGAGGCTTCCTTATGAGATAATTAGAAAAGATTGAAACCTAATATCTCCTAGAGAAATTTCGGCCAAGAGGAGTCTTCTCCAAGCCGCCGCACCCCCCTTGCTATGGTGTGAAGCCGCCGCCCCTCTTGCTCCCTCCATCCGTTCGGTGCGACTCCGGTGCGGCTTCCTTCGGTGCGACTCCTTGGAAGAAGGTTGCAAACCGTTCGGTGTGACACCGGGATCCGTGGAGAGAGTGATTCTCCCACAGTTATCTTGTGTGAAAAGCTTTCCGGTTGGGTAATCTCTTCCCTCTCCTTGTGTGATTCTCTTCTTTAGTTGTGGTGGTTTCACACTCGTTTTCTCCGAAAAGTTAATTTAATCACTACAAGTTTTGAATCAAAATCGCCATTTCTACCAGATCGGGTGGATCCTATTTGCCTGAGCGGATCTTGGCCTATAGCCTTGATCTTGCTCTCAAAAAGGAGTGGCAACATTTGTGTTTTCTTGGGGAATATTCCGACTCAAATTTCCGATCGTTGTTTTCGAGTCGACCATTCCTCCTTAGTTATTTGTGTTGCGTTCTTGCGACGAGAAACTATTGTGGGCGATAGGTGCTGTGTAGGTGCGGTAGATCTACAATGTGTAGTGCGGAGATAGAGCATTAGCTTCATGGAGATCTCCGATTCTGACACCCCTACATCATTTTGGGTGGACCCCAATGGGTCCTTAGTGACCATATGGACTACCCAAGGTGTTATGGGTGTTGTGGTGGGTCATGGAGTCAATTTGAAGCCAAATGTCAAACCCTAGGTCTGGTGATGAGGTTGTGCTATAGGCAGACCAAGGTGATTTTCACATTGGCCTTGTTCACGTGGTCCTTTGAGCTTCTGATGGTTTGGTCAAGACCTAGTCATGACAAAACCAAACCCTAGGGGTCTAGTTCTTTGAGGGATGTTACAGCTACAGGCCTGGCGATACTCACTGTCGCCGGCGATAGAGACCAGTAGTTCTGCTATCAAATTTTGGGGTGTTACATTTCCTCTTATGGGATCGGTCTCAATTGAGCTCGATGTTTCTCCTAGTTAATCTAGATGATTAGCATAGATGGAGAGGAGGAGATACGGGCCGAGAGACGAGTTTGGCAGCGGGTTTGGTGTCCTTGTTCCATAGTTGTGCTTGTTGTCGACGATCTTGCCCAAAACAGTGCTCCTCCAGCAAAACCTTGCTGAAGAGGTCGGGCTTGACTGCTTGTGAGGTGGTGAAGGTGGTGAAAAGTCAATTGGGCCTGAGAGGGGTGGGTATAAGTAGTTACCATACATGGGGGTGGGGGGTTCTGCCTAGGAAATTAGAACCCTCTTTCTCCCATTCTACTGGCTATCACCTGGCTGGAGTAAATGGAGAGCAGTCCCAAAGCATGGGGAACACACTTAGCATCCCTTGGGAAGATGAGGAGTGTGCAAAGTGGTAAGATCTCCATGTATTCCTCCTCTTTATCCTCCAAATAATGGAAAGTCCTATTTTCCCTCCATGAAATTCCTCCATTCAAATTCAGTGGGCTTATGTGGTCATTTGGCTATGGGCAAGCTGGATGGGCCTTGGATTAGTGCTTAGCCTATTGGAATTTGACGTTGGCTCATACTTTATTCTTTAGGGGTAAAGATTGACCAAAGTTGACCCTGGGTTGGCTTGGTAAATTTGATCTGTTTGCTGGTCCAAAGTGTGTATCTCTAGTCCCTTAACACCACCCAATGTTGATTGGGTTATGATGATGCCCTAATTGAGCCAATTTAGCTAATAGGTGTGATTTGACAAAAATTCGGTAAAGTTTGACTTTAGACAAATTGATGACCCCATGATAGGGCTTTTTGGTCCATTCGGTCCAATATGATGTCCAAAGACAAGGAGTGGGGTCAATTTCATGTTTTGGGGGTCAATTGAACCTACTGGTGAAGGATTGACCTATGTTGACATAAAGGCTACTTTTGTCAATTTGCCCAATTTGGTGACCCTATGGTGGGGCTATAGTGTCACTTGGGTTTCTCTTAGGGTTAGGGATCTATTGGTAAGCTCAATTTGAGTTGGTTAATCTAATTTGAGGTGAATTGGCCTAGGGTGACTTGTGCACTTTTGGGATGCTTATATCAATTTTCCTAGGTTCAAGCTAACCTAGGGTCATCCCATGACCTTTACTCGCAACTTAATTCCTAACCTTAAGCCAAAGGGGTCTAAAAGTGAGGGGTATGTTACATTTGATGCCATAAGTGTTTTCATGGTGGATGCTGACTCCATACCAAATTTCCTAATTAACTCTCTAGTATACTTAGTATGAGAGATGATAATTCCCTCATCAGACTGTTTCACTTGGAGACTTACGAAGTACATTAGCTCCCCTCCCATACCGCTGATCTAAAACTCCCCTTGCATAATGTTGGGAAACTCTTGCATGGGTTACCATCAGTAGACCCAAATATTATGTCATCAACATAAATTTGGACTAGGAGCAAATTTCCCTTAGTTTCCCTTAAGAACAATGTGTTATCTATCTTTCCCTTTAAGAACTGGTTCTTAATGAGGAAGGTAGATAAGGTTTCATATCAAGCCCTAGGCGCTTGCTTTAACCCATACAATGGTTTCTTTAGGAAATAAACATAACTGGTTAGGGTTGGATGCACAAAACCTGAGGATTGCTCTACATATACCTCCTCCTTGACATTGTCATTCAGAAATGTTAATGTCGTATCCATTTGGTAGACTTTGAAACATTGTATGTGTAAAACCTGAGACTCGCCGGAGGAAACTCAATAAGAAGTGCGGAGTTAGGGGTGAGATGCGCGAGAGGATTGCAGGGGCGAGTAGGACCATGCAGTCGACTCACCGGTACTTTAAAGAGGCAATACAATGTGGGCGAGATGGTAGTAGCGGGGCAGGGGAGATGGCCCTTGCCACATATGGTGGTCACTTGTGGCGAGATCCCTCTCGCAAGGTGGGGGACTCACAAGAAGAGCTGATAGGCTCCTCTCGCCCGCCGGTTATTTTCTCACTCACCATATGAGAAAAGGTGTTTTTTTAATTTCTTACCCCCAAGAGGGGATTTTACTCTTTTACCTCAGGTAATTTTGCCATTTTGCCCTTTGGGATTTGTGTATAACCCTTCAGAAAAGCGGAGTTTGGTTGTTTGCAGACCCAGCCGGGGTATTTTGGTAATTTCAGGTCAGTTCAGTTTGGTTATTGGCATGTCAAATTCAGAGGCCTATAAATAGACCGATAAGGTGCCTTGAAGATGGTTGTTGCACCCTATGCTTCTTCTTCCTCCAAGGAACCTAGATCAGTACTGGCTAGGGAGGGGAAGATCTTCTAATTCTTCCGGGTAAGAGGTGGGACCTCCAAGCTGAAGCCCACAGTCTATTTCTAATTTTGAGATGTAACGCCCCGAAACTCAAAAGAGCGACAGGAGGGGTTTTGAGCCAAATTTAGAATTTGACAGGGGCACACAGCCTGGGACACGGGCATGTCCCAGGGCATGTCGTGCTTGGGTCGACGATCTGGTCGAAAGGTCGATGAATTTTTGACTCAACGATCGTCGAGCAGTGAACATGGCCTAGGACACGGGCGTGTCATAGGCCGTGTCCTTCTCGGGTTGAAGTCGGGATGTGGCGAGGGTGTTACACGGGGTTAGCACACAGGCCGTGTCATGTAGACACGGGCGTGTCAATTGGGACACGGGAGTGTCCAAGACCCGTGTGCTTCTCGGGTTTGTGTTGGTCCTGTGTCAATAGAGTAACACGGCATATTACACGACCGTGTTCTGTATGACACGGGAGTGTCAAGTTTGACACGGGCATGTCGGGTGCCCGTGTTCTTTTTGAGACGCGTCGGTTTCGACGGTGAATGGGGAACACGGCCCTAGACACGGGCGTGTCACAGGTCATGTTCGGCCCAGATTTTTGGATTTCAAGCCCAGATTGTGGCCGTTAATTTCATTACTTTGGGATCCGACGGCTAGGGGTTGTTCCTGATTGGATATACCCAGGATTGGGGTTGGAAATCCTTCATTTCATCCTACCAATCTCTTTCTAAAGTTTAGAGAGAGGGCAGAGCAAGGAAGAAGAAAGGAGGCTAGATCCGGTCACCGACGGAGCTTCGGAGCTCCAAACCGCGAGCCGACTTTGGATCTACGGAGGCAAGGGGATTGCGGTGCTTTTCATCTGCATAGATTTCCATGGCGCTAAGGAAAAATGCTAGGGTAACGATTCTCATCCTAGGACATGTGAAGTCCTCTTTTCCTTTGCATAAGAAGTCTGCTCTCGTGAGTTTGCGGTGAGTTTGAGGCGTTCCTTCGGGATGACACATATAGTCCCCATTGTGTACATATAGAGTCCGTAGTCGAGAACGAATATAGGCATGATGTGTGAAGCCTACCCGGACAAGTTGGTCTGGATCTGTGATGTTGCATTGCATGAATGGCCGGAGAAGACTCCGCGCGAATGTTTGTTTTCGGGTTTTCTACGTGGCAGATTGCAACAGAGAGCCTTGGGGATTAACTCCAAGGTGCACCCGGAAAACTGGGCAGATACGTGATTCTGCCAACATGGTGGCCTGGGAGCCAACTTGAAGATAATCGGGTTATGTGAAGTGTGTGATGGAAACGGGACTCGGGGAAGCTTGATCCGCGCAGACGGCTTAACTGACGCTGCGGTGTGAGCAATGGGTTAGGCAGAACCATACCCAATCTATGTGGTTGGTTTAGAGAGACCTAAGGTACGTGGTACTCGCCATTGGCATAGATAGAGGGTCTTAGGCAGTGGCCATAAAGACCAAATGCTCACGAGATATTGCCATCCGGGGGACGGTGGTGAGTCAGCGGACTTGGACCGTGTTCACCGAGAATGTGCCCTGAGAGCACGGGGTATGAGGCCGTGTGTGCCCATGCCTGTTGAAAGTGTGAGCTAGATCTTATATACTCTAGAGGGGGTGAATAGAGTATGGTGCTTAAAAACTTTTTACAACAGTTGTTGTAATCTGAGTGAACAGGGAAGCAAATAGTACAGTACCTATCTAATCACAATCTACAAAAGAAACTAATCACAGATCCTAACTAATCACAGAACAATCACAGATCAATCACATCCAGAAACAAAAATAAAGACAAGCAAGCCAGAAGACACAAGGAGCTATAGTGGTTCCCCTAAACTTGGGTACATCCACTCTTCTACCACCCTAGGTAGGAATCCACTGCAAGATGAGTTGATTAGGTGTCCTGGGCACCAATGAGCTTTTGATAAGGTGCTCAAAAATCAAATCAGATTTTTTGATCAGGTGACTTGCCACCAATGAGCTTTTGATAAGGTGCTCAAAAACCAAGCACAAACTTTTGAAGGGAGTTTGAAAAACCCTTTACAGAGATGGGGATGAGAGAGTGATGGAAGTCTTCTCTTTCTCAAAGCAGTTGAGAAGACTATGTGGATTTTGATGTTGTCAAAGCTCCCCCTGAGTTCTGGAGATGTTCAGGAAATGAAGCTTTGTTGTAGGGTGATAGACCTTCAGAAGTTGATCTCCAGCAAATGACGATTTCAGCAACAGCTAAAATGTTAGGTGTCTGGAGTCTTGAATGAAGATGGCCTTGAACACTTGAATCAAAAGAGATCTGAAGATTTCATTTGGTTGATCTCCTTGGTTGTGTGTTCTTGTATGAATTCTTTTAGACAGAGAATGTCTACAGCTCTTTCTCCTTTTTCTCTTGTGAACATTTGATGTTGAGAAAGATGTTGTTCCAGAGAAAAAAAATTGTTCTTGTTCTTCTTGTTCTGCTTATCTGTGCTGTGAGAGATTCAAAAATCTTGTGTTTTATTCCCTGATTCTGAATAGAAAATAATGCTCTGTCAAGAATAGCCGTTAGCCTATCATTAAATGACTTCCTTAATTGCAATTGTCTTCTGGGGAAAGTCCAAAGAAACATTCCTTGATAATCCCTTGAAACTTGGTCCAGAATAAATAAAAACGGCTACAAAATCTTATGAATTAATTGCTGACAATAACTCCTTAACTGTTCTGAATTTGAATCTTGAAAATCATTTAACTCTTCAGAAAAACGCCGAACTGAGCTCTACTATCGTCGAACTGAGCTCAGTGATATGGACTTAGACAGCAACAGAGATCGTCGATCTGAGCTCAACTATCGTCGAACTGAGCTCAGAGATAGAGAAACAATACTGGAGTCAAGATCGTCGAACTGAGCTCGAAGATCGTCGAATGGAGTTCGACGATTTGTTGAAGTTGAGCTCAGCGATCGTCGAATGGAGTTCGACGATCCGTCGAAGTTGAGCTAGACGATCGTCGATTGGAGTTCGACGATTCGTCGTACTGAGCTCGACGAAATGACTTAGTCTCCAAACTGAAAAATCTTGGTCTTGAGGGCAGCTTCCAAACATAACTACTAACCCTAAGACTCAATTCTAATTGACCTTTAGATCTATACAATGAGGTCAAAAGCAGGTTTCCTAAAGACATAGTGATCCTGACCCAAATTAGTAATAGGGTGTTCCAACACCTGTGATGAAGTGTTTATTCACTATACTGCTTGATTATGCTAACAAAGTGCAGGGAAAGAGCATCGCTGCCCCGATTATGGGGGCGGGAACATTATAATTTGTTCATCATAGATGACCATTGCTTTTGTTTGCCACCATTGCAGTGGATTGTTGCTTGCAGGTGCTGTGGAGCCGAGCGGTAAATAGCGGGCCAAAGCCCAAGTGCTGAGCCGGCCCTCGAAGGCAAAATTTTGAGTGTTTACTTATTTTATTCATGTGTGACCGGCCTGCGTGCCGTGGTATGGAAGACACATTCTATTTGAGTAAACAATTGTAAGGCCTAAAGGCCATTGTACTTGTGTATTGTACTTCATTCCTTTTGGGTATTGTAGTGCACATCCATGCTTGTGGCTGGGTTCTTTTATTTACAACTCTTAATAATTGCTTCCGCTAGAATGACTCTGTGTAGGATGTTGGTTATTAGTTGGATGGTATTCCATTGAGTAACCACCCGATCTGTCTGTGTTATATAGCGTCGGGCCCCTGCCGGACCTACTGCTATATGACATGCGACAGATAGGGGGTGTTATAATTTGGTATCAGATTACTGGTTTTGGTCCCCTTAAATGAATTCGTGGGCGAATTCTTTTAAGGGGTGGTGAGCACATGTGTGTACGTGATCATTATAACATAAAAGAACTCATGTATGTCTACTTAGGAATGAAAATACACATGTTTGGGGAACCTGCGCGTTCCTATAATTTTGTTTTGTAATTTTGTTTGGTCGCTTAATGGTGTTTTGTACGACTATAAGTGACAAGGAGTGGTGCAGGGCCATCAGAACGCTTGATTTCTGAGGATTATAGTGCACCCAATGACGTGCTTGAGACCCCTCCTTCGTTTGAAACCATAAGAAGGATCGTTGAAACGGTGTTCGCTATGACTAATGCACAGTAGGGAAGCAATGTGAAACCATTTGTCCCTGAGATGGCTTCAATGTCGGGTGGTGTGTTGGATCAAATGCTATTTAGAAGGCCATCAGGTCAGTAGTTGAATATGTTCTTATTGCAGGGTACGCATTCAGTTGATGAATATTTGCAGGCGTTTCTTATGATAAGCCGCTACCCATACTTTGAGTTGGAGAATGAGCAGTCTACAGATAATAGATTCTATAATGGTCTGTGTGGCGAGCTGTGAATTCTACTGCTAGGACCAAAACTACTGGGATTCGAGCCTTGGTGGAGTCGGCCAGATCTTTGGAAGTAGAGTTGGGGAAGACTCACCGGATGCCAGTGAGTAGGGTATCGAAATCTACAAGTCCTATAAGAGCTGCACCCCGCATAATGCGGAAAAGGAGAGTACAAAAAAAGAAAGACTCTAGTGCTGAGATGACAGAGTTCCAAGTGTCGGCTACCATAAAGTCTGGATATCGTAAGTGGTATAAGAAGGCTTGGACTTCGGGTCCATCCCCTCCTATTGGTGTTTCGGGGGCAACTATATGCCGAACCCCAACCGCATGTTATAATTTTGGGAAGCCGGGGCATTTTGCCCGCAAGTGTTGAAGCGGACGCCCAAAGTCCGAGAGGAATCCTAAAGAGCACAGCCTAGGCCAGCAGGAGGCCAGGAAGCACGTTGAAGTGATGACAGATACGGTATAAAGTTATAGCAGTTAGCTGTAAATACTTGTTGCCCTCGCGCTTTTTAGCTTAGGACTGCTTGTGCTAGGCTTTGTTTTGATTTTTGATTATCCGGCGAGAGCACCATTCGGGTCGGTAGTTTCACATTCTTTTGTCTGAAGGATTAGTATCGCGCATTGGAGTACCATCTTCGATGGAAAAGGACAGGTTGGATGTGTGTGTTGTTGAATGGGTGTTCGACGCGCGCGGATAGAGTCTGTGGCATAATGATTCCTATTGGGAATCAAGAGTTCGATTTGCAAGCGTCGTTACTGGCGCTGGTGGAGTTCGACGTAATATTTGGCATGGACTGACTCTCGGAGCAGCAAGCTTTTATTGATTGTGGTCGCCAGGAAGTCAAGTTTGGAACAGGTCGTTAGATGACTTTTACGGGCTTGAAAGGGTCGAGCAAGACTTTGATGTCTGCTCTTCAGGTGGTGAAGGCGGTTCATGATGGAGCAGAGCTATGTTTCACGCTAGTGGAGGTTGCAAAGTCTAAGCCTATGTTAGACAGTATTTCAGTGGTAGATGAGTACCCTGATGTGTTCCCTGTCGATCTTCTTGGAGCCCCGACTCAACGGGAGATAGATTTCACGATTGAGCTAGTGTCAGGTGCGAAACCTGAGTCACGCTCTCTGTATCGGCTAGCGCCTAAGGAAATGGCGGAGCTGAAGGTTCAACTGCAAGAGTTGTTGGATCCGGGTTATGTGCGTCCAAGTTCGTCGCATTGGAGCGCACCGGTCCTCTTTTTAAGAAGAGGATGGGAGCTTGAGAATTTGTATTGATTATCGGGAGTTGAACAAGCTAACGGAGAAAAACAAGTACCCGATCCCAAGGATTAATGATCTGTTCGATCAGTTGGTCGGGTCAACGGTGTACTTAAAGTTGGATCTTAAGTCTGGATACTATCAGCTGAGGATAAGGGAGAGTGATATCCTCAAAACAGCTTTTAGTACGAGATATGAGCATTATGAGTTTACGGTCATGCCGTTTGGGCTGACGAATGCGCCGTCGATGTTCATGGATTTGATGAACAGAACTTTCAAGGAGTACTTGGACCACTTTGTGATCGTCTTCATCGACGACATTTTGGTGTACTCGCAAAGTGAGGAGGATCACTTTAAGCATCTGCATTTGGTGCTACAGACGCTGAGGAGGAATCAATTGTACGTCAAGTTCTCCAAATGCGAGTTTTGGTTATACTCAGTGGCGTTCCTTGGTCACATAGTCAGTAGAGAGGGAATTGTGGTGGATCCGACGAAGATCGTTGCGATACAAGAGTGGCCTGTGCTTGCTACGGTATCGGAAGTACCGAGTTTTCTGGGGCTTGCCGGCTATTATAGGTGCTTCGTGGAGACCTTCTCAAAGATAGCGTTACCCCTCACGACTTTGACGAGGAAAGAGCAGAAGTTCATTTGGCCGCCGTAGTGCGCGCGGGAATCTGAGGAGTTGAAGAGTCGGTTGACCACGGCGCCTGAGCTGAGTTCGCGGAGTGGGACCAAACGTTTTGAGAACTACATCGATGCTTTGGGCAGTGGACTGGGTTGTGTGCTGCTGCAGCATGGGAGTGTTATAGAGTATGGCTCGTAACAGATGAAAGTACATGAGAGGAATTATCTGGTCCATGACTTGGAGTTAGCGGCTGTGATTTTTGCCTCGAAGCTGTGGAGGCACTACTTGTACGAGGTGAAGGTCGATATCTATACCGACCACAAGAGCATGAAATACTTGTTGGATTAGAAAGATATAAACATGTGACATCAGAGATGGATGGAGTTGCTGGGGGACTACACGTTCAAAATTCATTATGTGCCTGGGAAAGGCAATGCAGTTGCGGAAGCGTTGAGTCGCAGGGCCCTAGCTCAAGCTAATTGGCAGTCGGTCCATGATGAGCTGTTGGTTCGGGAGTTGGAGGGAGATCCCTTGTGTAGACAAGCAGACGAGTGCAGAAGCGCTATTGAACTGGACGGAAGTTCAATGTGACCTGGCTTATCGGATTCGGCATGCTTTGGATTTGGATGGCCGCATGAAGCAAATCATGGTTGAGGCTTTGGATGGGTGAAATTCCCAATTTGTTGCTATGGAAAGATGGTCGTCTGTGCGTCCCAAATGTGGGCAATTTGCAGGTGGAATTGTTGTACGAGGCGCATCATACCAAGTACTCGATTCACACGGCAAGCACGAAGATGTACCGCGATTTGAATAAATTGTTCTGGTGGCCAGGTCTTAAGAAAGATGTGACATTGTACGTGGCGAAGTGTCAAACTTGCGCCTTAGTTAAGGTGGAGTGCCAAAAGACGGGAGGATTCTTGAAGTTCTTGTTTATTCCGGAGTGGAAGTTTGACGACATTGCTATGCACTTTGTGCATGGTTTGCCAAGTTCGCAGAAGGGAAACGACGCCATCTGGGTGGTCGTGGATCGTTTGACGAAGGTGTCTCACTTCATTCCGCATAGGAAGGATGATCCTGTGGAGAAATTGGCAAAGTTATACGTGGATAATATTGTACGGCTTCACGGTGTGCCCCGCAACATTATGAGTGACCGAGATGGGCGAGTCACGTCCATTGATTGGAGGTTGGTGCAGCAGATGTTTGGAACGAAACTGAGTTTCAGCACAGCCTTTCATCCGCAAACGGATGGGCAGACCAAGAGGGTCAATAGGACAATGGAAGACATGCTTCGCATGTGCGTCCTAAACTTTGGGAAACAGTGGGAAGACCACCTATACTTGGTGGAGTTCACGTACAACAATAGATACCAAGCATGCATACAAATGGCGCCCTTTGAGGCCCTCTATGGTAGAAGATGTCGGCACGTCATTGTCTTGGTTGGAAACAGGCGAGTCAAAGTTGTACAAGCAACAAGAGGTGGAAGATGCTACTTCGTTGGTGCGAAGCATTCGGGAGAGGTTGCTAATCGCTCAGGACCGCCAGGCTAAGTACTATAATGCCAAGCACAGGAACGTGGAGTTTGCTGTCGGCGATTGGGTGTACTATAAGATCAAGCCGTTTAAGGATGTCTCGCGGGTGCGGCGATTGAAAAAGCTAAGCCCGAGGTACCTTGGACCGTTTGAGGTTCTGGAGCGGATTGGCGAAGCTGCGTATTGGTTGAAGCTATCAGTGGAGCTTATTGGTCTACACGAGGTATTCCATAGATTGGTGCTACGGAAGGCGGTGCAAGAGCCGTCGCATGTGATCGCGGTGGATCAAGTGTCGGTGGAATATGGGTTGACGACGAAGGTCAAGCCCGTGCGAATTAAGGACTCAGTAGTCATGCGGCTGCGCAACAAAGAGATCAGGATGGTCAAGGTCTGTTGGGACAATTGCGGTCGGGAAGAGCTCTCTTGGGAGCGAAAGCAGACCATGCTTGAGGAGTACCCGAAGTTGTTTCACTCAGGTACCGTTTAAGTTTTGTGTTTATCTTTCCTTTATGTAATTTTGGGGACGAAATTCTTTTAAGAGGGATAGAGTTGTAATGCCCCGAAACTCAAAAGAGCGACGGGAGGCGTTTTGAGCTAAGTTTGGAATTTGACAGGGGGCACACGGCCTGGGACATGGGCGAGTCCTAGGGCATGTCGTGCTTGGGTCGATGATCTGGTTGAAAGGTCGACGAATTTTAGAGTCGACGATCGTCGAGGAGTGTAACGACTCAGCCCTTTATACCAAGGCCACCCGACCCACCAGTAGCCCATGGACCTTTAGACCACGGACCACGGTGGTACAACCGGAATATACAAAGGCCTGCAGGTCGTACACCTCAACTCCTCTCTGGCATGTTTCTCAGCAAACAGCGCATTCTTGGTGCAGGGATTCGAACCCGCAACCCTTGATAAGAAACATACAACAATTCTCATCACCAACTGAGCTGCAGCTCAGTTGGTGATGAGAATTGTTGAAGGTTTCTTATCAAGGGTTGCGGGTTCGAATCCCTGCGCCAACAACGCACTGTTTGCTGAGAAATAGGACAGAGAGGCGTTGGGGTGTATGACCTGCAGGCCTTGGTATATTCCGGCTGTACCACCATGGTCCGTGGTATAAAGCTCCATAGGCTACTGGTGGGCCGGGCGGCCATGGTCTAAAGGGCCGGGTCATTACAAAAAAGTGCAGCTCAGTTGGTGATGAGAACTGTTGAAGGTTTCTTATCAAGGGTTGCGGGTTCGAATCCCTGCGCCAACAACGCGTTGTTTGCTGAGAAATAGGCCAGAGAGGCGTTGGGGTGTACGGCCTGCAGGCCTTGGTATATTCCGGCTGTACCACCGTGGTCCGTGGTCTAAAGGTCCATGGGCTACTAGTTGGCCGGGCGGCCTTGGTCTAAAGGGTCGGGTCGTAGTTGGTGATGAGAACTGCTGAAGGTTTCTTATCAAGGGTTGCGGGTTCGAATCCCTGCGCCAACAACGCATTGTTTGCTAAGAAACAGGCCAGAGAGGCATTGGGGTTTACGGCCTGCAGGCCTTGGTATATTCCAGCTGTACCACCATGGTCCGTGGTCTAAAGGTCCATGGGCTACTGGTGGCCCGGGCGGCCTTGGTCTAAAGGGTCGGGTCGTTACAAGGAGCGAACACGGCCTGGGACACGGGCATGTCACAGGCCGTGTCCTTCTCGGGTTGAAGTCGGGCTGTGGCGTGGGTGTTACAAGGGGTCGGCACATCGGCCGTGTCAGGTAGACATGGGCGTGTCCAAGACCCGTGTGCTTCTCGGGTTGGTGTTGGTCCTGTGTCGATGGAGTAACACGGCATAGTACACGGCCGTATTCTAGATGACACGGGCGTGTCAAGTTTGACACGGGCATGTCAAGTGCTCGTGTTCTGTTCGAGACACGTTGGTTTCGACGGCGAATGGGGAACATGGCCCTGGACACGGGTGTGTCACAGGCCGTGTTCGGCCAGATTTTTGGATTTCAAGCCCGGATCATGGCCGTTCATTTCATTACTTTGGGATCCGACTGATGGGGGTTGTTCTTGATGGGATATACCCGGGTTTACGGTTGGAAATCCTTCATTTGATACTACCAATCTCTTTCTATAGTTTAGAGAGAGGGGAGTGCAAGGAAGAAGAAAGGAGGCTAGATCCCGTCACCGGCGGAGCTTCGTTGCTCCAAATCGCGAGCCGACTTCGGATCTACGGAGGCAAGGAGATTGCGGTGCTTTTCATCGCATAGATTTCCAAGGCGCCAAGGAAAAATGCTAGGGTAACGATTCTCATCCTAGGACATGTGAAGTCCTCTTTTCCTTTGCATAGGAAGCCCGCTCTCGCGAGTTTGCGGTGAGTTTGAGGCGTTCCTTCGGGAAGACACGTATAGTCCCCGTTGTGTACATGTAGAGTCCGTAATCGAGAATGGATATAGGCATGATGTGCGAAGCCTACCCGGACAAGTTGGTCTGGATCGGTGATGTTGCATTGCATGAATGGCCGGAGAAGACTCCGAGCAAATGTTTGTTTTTCGGGTTTGCTACGTGGTAGATTGCAACAGATAGCCTTGGGGATTAACTCTAAGGTGCACCCGGAAAACTGGGCAAATACGTGATTCTTCAACATGGTGGCCTGGGAGCCAACTTGAACATAACCGAGTTATGTGAAGTGCGTGATGGAAACGAGACTCGGGGAAGCTTGACCCGCGCAGACGGCTTAAGTAACACAGCGGTGTGAGCAACGGGTTAGGTGCAACCGTACCCTATCTATGTGGTTCGGTTAGAGATACGTAAGGTACGTGGTACTCGCCGTTGGCATAGATGCAGGGTCTTAGGCAGTGGACAGAAAGACCAAATTCTCACGAGATATTGCCATCCGGGGGACAGTGGTGACTCAGCAGACTTAGACCGTGTTCATCGAGAATGTACCCTGAGAGCATGGGGTATGAGGACGTGTGTGCCCACGCCTGTGATGAAGTGTTTATTCACTATACTGCTTGATTATGCTAACAAAGTGTAGGGAAAGAGCATCGCCGCCCCGATTATGGGGGCAGATCGTTATAATTTGGTCAGCATAGCTAACTGTTGCTTTTGTTTGCCACCATTACGGTGGATTGTTGCTTGCAGGTACTATGGAGCCGAGCGGTAAATAGCGGGCCAAAGCCCAAGTGCTGAGCCGGCCCTCGAAGGCCAAATTTTGAGTGTTCACTTGTTTTATTCATGTGTGACCGGCCTGTGTGTCGTGCTATGGAAGACACATTTTATTCGAGTAAACAATTGTAAGGCCTTAAGGCCATTGTACTTGTATATTGTACTTCATTCCTTTTGGGTATTGTAGTGGACATTCATGTTTGTGGCTGGGTTCTTTAATTTTCAACTCTTAATAATTGCTTCCGCTAGAATGACTCTGTGTAGGATGTTGGTTATTAGTTGAATGGTATTCCATTGAGTAACCACCTGATCGGTGTGTAGCATATGGCGTCGGGCCACGGTTGGACCTACTGCTACATGTCATGCGATGGATAGGGGGTGTTACAAGAGAATCAAGTCGAGGAGGGGGTTTTGGAAGAGTAAGTGTGAGCTGCAACTTTCGGTCCAAACTATAGGTGAAGTCAGGCTACTGGCTTCAACATTTTTGGTGCGGTGAGCGTGGACCGTAGCCTACACAGAAGAATCTTGAACTTCCTCATGACGGGTGATGCGCGTGAAGCCCGACTCTAAATTATCTAGGGAGGGCGGCGGGTCTGAATTTCGCGCGGCGAATTATAGGCAAGTGCACCTATTCCAAGTAATACAGGATATTCAGGGGAATATCAAGATCGTAAATTTCTCGAGAACGGGTTGATTATCCCTACTGCTCCGAAAGAACTATTATTTTACCGAAATATTTAAGTTATCGATTTTCACTAAGGTAAAACTGAAAATAGATTAAGAACAAAATCAATGAAGAAATAACAATCGGTATCGAATTACGTTACGACTAAAATAGATTTGAATAATTAGATATCTTAGATTTCAATTCAATTAAAGCGAAAACTTGACTGTGGAGGTTCCAAAAGAATAAGCTCAGCTATATCTAGGAATATCGCTCACCTGTACATTAAGACTATTCTACCGGGCTCTCGTCCGATGAAGGATTCCTCTTAATGTTTGCAATATGTTAAGAACCCCGCTATTGGGTGGGGAACACAATCTGGTAGAGTTTGCGTGCCTCCTCTCTCGAGGGTTAGTGCGAAACTCTCTTTACACAGGGGTGATCAGTCCATACGTACGGCCTCTCGGCAAGCTTGCATATAGACAATGGAAATAGAGCCCACACATTAATATGTGGTTCTACACGTCATTAACCCGGGGTAAACCTTAAGTTTTTTAATTAAATAGAAAAATAAGACCTTTAGTTATTTAAAACATTTTATATCCAATGCTCTTCGATACCGAGGGCTAAAAGTTATTAGCCACTCATCGGAATGGGGATGGCTTATGAGTTTGGTCAGGCGTGAGTTATAAACTAAGTGTTGAAGGGTTACAAAAAAAATAAGAAAAAGAATAAGATAACCTAATATTAGAAATAAAAGAGCTACTAAAAATATATAAACACCCGCACCCACCAAAAGCATAATAAAGAAAAAAAAACAAAGTTACAAAAAAAAGAAAATTGCATAATTGAAATTACAAGTACAACTCAAACGAGTAGGCGGTAAATTAAAGCTGAAATTGCAAGTCTTACTCAAACGAGTAGGCGGGAAATGAAAGTGAGTCCTACTCAAACGAGGAGGAGGAAATAAATGCACACACACACACTCTACTGAAATGAAAACACACACAGACTGCAGAACGTAAAACACACACACACACACTCTGCTGAAATTAAAAACTCACACACATAAGTCCCACTTAAATGAGTGGGCGGAAAATTGAAGCGAGTTCTACTGAAACGAGCAGGAAAAAATAGATGCACATACGCACCAACTCTACATAAACAAAAACAAACAAACACACACACACACACACACACACACACACACAAACACACACTTGCTGAAATTTAAACGCACACACACGTGCATAAATAAAAACACACAGACACACACACACTTGATGAAATGAAAAAAACGCATACACACTCTCTACATGAAATGAAATACACCAACACACTCTACTTGAAATAAAAACGCACACGCTCTACATAAATAAAAGCACACACACACACACTCTACAAAAAATAAACAAAAACAATAAAAATTATCTCATACACGCACACACACATACGAAAAAAGCAAAAAACTAAGTTATACAAAAATTAAAACAATTACATTTCTAGCGCTAGAATGTGGTAGAAATACATAAAAAGTAGAAATAAAAATTGTTTGAGCAAAAGATTTTTCAAATTAATGTGAGAAAAGCATGTGCTTGAAAAATTAAAACATTTACATTTTTACCGTTATAATTTGATGAAAATTTATAAAAAGCAGTAATAAAAATTATTTGAGCAAAAGTCTTTTTAAGTAAATGCAAAAATCAAAGGTGTTGAAAAATTGAAATAAAACATAATCCATTCTTATAGCTTTGTAAAAGGGTTTAAAAAGTCGAAGAAAGTTAAAAAGAAGCAAAAATTTTATAATCTAAAAAAGGAAAATCTAAGTTAAAGAGTAATGAAAACCACTTATGAAATCATTTTACAAGATCATAAGAACGAATATAAAAACATAAAAATCCTAAATCTAAACCATTCTAAGTAGTATGATAAGAAAAATGGCTATAACAACGACTAGTAATTTTGAGAAAATTTAAAGTAAAGCAAAGCAATTTTTCATTTTAAAGCATAAATTCGCCAAATCTAACTCATACATGCACACACCACATTCGAAACTGAAAACAAAGATATATAAGATTGATGAAAAGGAGGCATTCAGAGACATTCCAAAGCATTGTAAGAATGAAGAAAATAACGATTTTATTAACAAAGAAGTTGATTACAAAAGCTTAAACAAACATAAAACGGAGGGGGAGATTATCCATACATAGCACTAAAACAACCCCTATCAATAGCCCTTAACACCAAAATGGTTCAATATTTGGAACCCAAATACCTTACAGCAAGGGCCTATTTATAGCAAAAAAAATCAGTTTATAGGCCCTCGGTCACGGTCGTGTAGGCGACGTGTGTCAGAACTATTGATGAAGTGATGCCGAGCATTCAATGTCTGTTGACTTCAGGGAGCTCCACGTGGAAGACACGCCCGTGTATCTGTCGATACGGGCGTGTTATATGGCGTGTCCAACATGTGGATCTGGGGACGAATTGCATCAAAAAGTCGTCGGCGACGTCTTGTCTAGCCAGGTGGAGGAGTACATGCCCGTGTCGCATCTTTACACGGGCGTGTCGGGTCGGTCGACGATCGTCGACCGCGAAATTGTCGAGCGCATGACACGAGGCTCGGTCACGGCCGTGTCACATTTGACATGGGCATGTCAGGGGGCATACTCAGCAATTCTTCGACCTTGGCTAATTTCTGTTTGAATCCATGTCACACGCCCAGGTCATGGGCGTGTACGAAAGTACACGGGCGTGTATTTGGCAAATTTTTATATTTTCTGAAAAATTTCAGAAAAATAAAATAAACTTAAGTTAGAATAAAATTTATAAAAAAAGGCGCATTTTATTAAACAAACTTAACTAAAAATAACAGAAATGAACTAAGATGACTTAATTAATGTACATAAAAATGCGTATATTTACAACTCATCAAATACCCTCGTACTTAAGCTTTTGCTATTTCAGAGAAAAAGTCGAAGATGTACTTATAAGAAATTAAAAAAAATCCTAAGTTTAGCTACCGCTTGAATTAATTAAAAGAGATATCAAAGTAATTATCAGGTGTATAAGAGTTAAGTCCTAAATTATGAAACTGAATTAAATAGAGGAAAATTTTTTGCCAAAAAGACTTCTTGAAGTAGCCAAATAGCAAGCAAAAAATTGTAATCATTAGCTAACAAAAATAGATTGGAATTATAGGAACTTTAGCTTAAGAGTTTAAAGGAAATAATGCAATTTAAAAATTATGCTCTCAAAAAGATTTTAAATTCAGTCTAGAATCATGAAGATGGCTAAGGGGATTGTTTTGGTTTATGAAGAGGGCTTTGGAGGAGGTGAGGTATATTTTTTTCAAATCTCGAATACAATTTTTTGAATATGGATGTTTAGGAAAACGAAGTCTTATTTTCCATAACATGTAATAGTAATTTTTTGTACAACTTCATATAACCCAATGTATATGTATAGGAGTAATGAATTATATCTTCTTACTCCATAATATATAATCTTTTCAAATATTGGATGCCTATGTTTGCGGAACGAAATCTTATTCTCATTGACATAGGTTCTTTTAAGGATGAAATATGGGGAGATGGTTTTTTTCTCAAAAATAAAACAAGATTTTAATAAAAATATTTTGAGAGAAACCTTTATAAATTGAATGTTCATGTATTTCTAAAAATCTTGTAGTAGAAATAATTGAAGTCTATAGTTGTTTTTTCTAAAATAATACGCATGCCTCTATTTTAGATAAATTAGAAGTAGTGCCTAAAATAAGTTCCCTATCTTAAGAGCAAAGCATAAAAAATTCTTTATAACTTTACACCGGATATTGAAATCTATCAATCTCTAATTAATAAACGGATAGTAAATAAAGAATTCATGAAATTCGCGTATAAATAAACTAGCAACAAATTTTTTGGAGAGCAAAAAGGGTTAAGAATGGAATATTCAATTTATTTGTTTTATAAAAAATTTTAGGAATTTTTAGAGTTTTCATTATTTTTTGGTGTTTTTAATTTTTTATCTTTTTTTGAATTTTTGTTTTATTTTACTCATTTTTTTTGAATTTTTGATTTATTATCTTTTTGTGTGTTTTGTGTTAAATTTTGTTAATATATACATACAAAATAAGCGATAAGATATATATATTTTTTGAACTATTTTTCTTTTCTATTTTTTATTTGTATTTTTGATTTTTATAAGCAAATATTTACAAAATAAAGAAAGAGAGAAAAGTTGTTTACAAAGAAGAGAAAGAAAGGAAGATGGGAAAGAGAGAAAAGAATATTTAAAAAAATATTTACAAAAATATTTACAAAAGATATGTGCATAAAGTATTTACAAAAAAAAATATTTGAAACTAAAACTAAGTATTTTTTGGAATTTTTGTTCTATAATTGTTTTTTGGAAAAATTTTTTGTTTTATGATTTTTTTGGAATTTTTGTTTTATAATTTTTTTTGGAAAATTGTTTTTGTTTTATGATAAAAAGAAAGAAATTTTTTTTGGAGTTTTTGGTTTAAAATTTTTTTGTTTTGTTTTGTTTTTATATATATTTTTTATATTTTTAATTTTTGGAGTGCAGAAAGTAGAAGTGCAGAAAATAATGCTAGAAAACACCCCCAAACTTAGGTCCAACATTGTCCCCAATGTTGCAACGTAAGTATGCAGAACAAAAAGAAAATGCAATATTTACAAAGAAAATAAAGAGAGGGGTGGGGGTAGAAGCTTCCCTGAAAGGATGTTGGGGAGGCCCAGGTTAGGAACCCTGCATTATTAAGAAAAAGTAGCAAAGAAAAAGTAAAGAAATAGCGAAAAAGATAAACATAGGGTGCCTCCCAGGAGCACTTTATTTATAGTCGTGTACCTTGACTATGGTGGTTGTTTATATGTCGAGGAGGGTTATGAATTCGAAATTACCGCCCACAGGATTGCCTGCTATATATAATTTTAAGTGATGACCGTTCACTTTAAACGACCCTTTTTTCGGGTGGGAGACGACTACGGTCCCATATGGCCAAACCTCTTCAACTTTGAAGGGGCTAGACCATCGTGATTTTAGTTTATCGGGAAAAAGTCTAAGTCGTGAATTATATAGAAGGACAAGATCGCCCAGAGAAACGTTTTTTGGGTCTTGATTTTTCGGTCGTGGTAAAACTTAGAATGCTCCTTAAAGAACTTATTGCTATCATAAGCGTTTGCATGCCATTCATCGAGCTTGTTTAGTTGCAATTTTCTATGTTGAGCGGCTAAGTTAGAGTCGAGATTTATGAGTTTTAAAGCCCAAAGAGCACGATGTTCTAATTTTACGGGGAGATGACACGCTTTGTCGTAGACTAATCGATACGGCGTACAACGAATTGCGGTTTTATATGCGGTACGATATGCCCACAATGCATCGTCGAGTTTGATGGACCAATCTTTCCTATTAAGTGAAACAGTTTTCTCTAATATACGCTTAATCTCTCGATTTACTACCTCAACTTGGCCACTAGTTTGCGGAGTGGTAGGGGGTGGAAAGTTTGTGCATGACGTCGTATTTAGCTAACGTCTTAGCCATCTGGGTGTTGTAGAAATGCGTCCCCCTATCGCTTACAATAGCGCGAGGTGTGTTGAAGCGGTAAAATAGTTTTTTAAGAAAAGTAACGATGACTCGCACATCGTTGGTGGGGAGAGCTTGCACTTCTGGCCACCTCGATAGATAGTCAACCGCCACTAAAATATAATTATTTTTAGAAGACAGAGGTAGGGGGCCAACAAAATCGATGCCCTATAAATCGAAGACTTCGCATTCTAAAAACTAATTTTGGGGCATCTCGTCGCGACGAGAGATGTTACCCGACCGCTGGCAGCTATCGCAGGAACGCACAAAATTGTGAGCGTCTTTGAATAGAGTGGGCCAAAAGAAGCCCGCCTCCAGCGCCTTCCGCGCGGTCCAATTAGCTTGATAATTCCCACCAGTCGGACCCTCGTGGCAGTGCCTAAGTATTTTCGTGCACTCCACACCCACGACGCATCTTCGGACCGCTTGGTCCGCACAGATACGAAAAGGAAAAGGGACCTCCCAAAAGAAATATTTCAGGTCAGAAAGGAATTCCTTCTTTTGCTGGCTCGAAAAGTCTTTTGGGTGCACCCGCACATCCAAATAGTTCGCAAAATCTACGAAGCAATGCGGGGAAGAGGAACTAGTATTAATGGCTAGGAGGCGTTCCTCGGGGAAACTATCATTTATGTCAGATTCGACGAGAGCTTCCGCACCGGGATTTTCTAAGCTGGAGAGGTGATCGGCAGCTAAATTTTTCATGCTCTTCTTATCCCAAATCTCCAAATCAAATTCTTGCAGGAGGAGGATCCTTCGTAGAAGGCGAGGTTTGGCGTCCGTTTTTGTTAACTGATATTTTAAGGGGGAGTGGTCTGTAAAGACGATAACTTTAGATAGCGTTATATACGAGCGAAACTTATCAAAAGCAAAAATGATGGTTAAAAGTTCCTTTTCTGTTGTCGTGTAATTTCCTTGTGCGGATGTGAGCATCTTGCTAGCGTAGTAAATAAGATGAAAATATTTGTTTATACGTTGGCCAAGAACGGCTCCTACAACAATATCACTAGCGTCGCACATAATCTCAAACAGAAGGGTCCAATCGGGCGCCACTAAAATGGGTGAATTGATAGGTTTTTGTTTTATAAAATTAAATGCATACTCGCATTTGCTATCAAAGACAAAATTTGATTCATTTTCCAAGAGGAGAGTAAGCGGCTTTGTAATTTTTGAAAAATCTTGAATGAAACGTCTATAAAAGCTCGCGTGTCCTAAGAAACTCCTAATAAATTTAACGTTAGAAGGCGGCAGAAGTTTTTCGATAATTTCAACTTTGGCCTTATAGACCTCCAACCCCTTAGACAAAATCTTATGGTCGAGAACCAAATATTCTCGAACCATAAAGTTACATTTTTCTGAATTTAAACAAGATGCGTGTCCTCGCATCGCTGAAGGACACGATCTAAATTCTGATGACAAGACGGGAAAGAGCATACAAAAATAGAGAAGTCATCCATAAAGACTTCCATAATTTCTCCTACTAGCTCGCCAAAGATCGACATCATACATCTTTGGAATGTAGCTGGCACATTGCAGAGGCCAAATGACATTCTTCAGTATGCGAATGTACCAAACCGGCATGCAAAAGTTGTTTTCTCTTGGTCATCAGGGGAAATGGGGATTTGGAAAAACCCTGATAATCCATCAAGAAAACAAAAATACGTATGACCGGATAAACACTCCAGAATTTGGTCTAAGAACGGTAGTGGGAAATGATCCTTACGTGTGACATCCTTTAGTTTTCTATAATCGATGCACACCCGTTAACCCTGTAATAGTACGAGTTGGGATGAGTTCATTATGCTCATTTTCCACTACTGTAAGATCGCCCTTTTTGGGCACGACATGAACGGGACTAACCCACGTGCTATATGATATAGGATAAATAATCCCCGCATCTAATAATTTAATAATTTCGGCTTTAACGACGTCTTTCATGTTTGGGTTAAGATGTCGATTCGTCTGAATAGTTTTGCGCAATTATCGTGAAGGAAAATCTTATGGTTGTAGAAAGAAGGGTTAATCCCTTTTAGATCAGAAATTTGCCTCGCAATTGCGTGGCGATGTTTAAGTAAAACTCCAAATAAATTGAAAGTCTCTGTATCGCTCAAATACGAAGAAATGATAACGGGCAGGGTATCATCTTTTCCCAGAAAGGCGTATTTGAGTGATTCGGGTAGGGGTTTGAGATCAAGGCATGGCGATTCTTCTAACGAGGTTTTAATTTTAATGTCTTTCGATCCAAAAGGTTCGGAAGACAAATTAGTAGGGTTATCCTCTTCGCAGTTAAAATTTTCGAGCGCAAAAATGTCATCATTTAAAAAAGTAGACTCGAAAATAGGGGAAGAACAATCTTCGAGATAGGTATCTAAATTATAACAAAAGTCATCGCTCGATGACGAGTCTCCTATGGAGGGATTAATAGAGAAAGTAACTTTGTCATCTCCTACTCGAAGGAGGAGACGACCGTTACTTACGTCAATTAATGCGCGGGAGGTGTCGAGAAAAGGGCGACCGAGTATAATTGGTACATTGTTGTCCTCCTTGAAGTCTAAGATGATGAAGTCTACCGGAAAGATAAACTTATCAACTCGGACAGGTACGTACTCCACTACCCCGACGGGAAACTTAACCGAGCAATCCGCTAGTTGGATTCGCATTTTAGTAGGGGCCGGAGTGCCCAAACCTAATTTTTGAAAGAGCGAGAACAACATCAAATTAATGCTCGCGCCTAAATCTTCAAGGGCGTATTTTACTAATATATTTCCAAAAAGGCACGGGATGGAGAACCGTCCCGGGTCATTTCTTTTAAGGTGCAATTTATTAGTAAGGGCTGCTGAGCAGTCAGCATTCAGAAATATGTGAGAAATATTTTCAAATTTTTGTTTATTAGAAAGAAGTTGTTTTAAATATTTCGTATACTTAGGCATCTGCGAGATCGCTTCGTAGAAGGGAACATTATTATGAATTAATTTTAATAATAAAATAAATTTTTCGTACTGCGCATCCTTACGCTCACTATCGAGCTTATGTGGATACGGCAAGGCCGTTTTAATAATTTTTTCGTGTAAAATTTGTAAAGGTGGCGTAATCGAAGAAGGGGGAAGAGGGGTCGGAGGTGAAATATGTACATGCGGATAGATCCATTTTGGATCGATCACCTCCTTTCCGCTACGGAGGGTTATAGCATTGATATTCTCCCGCGGATTGGTCTCCATATTTCCCGACAGTGAACCGAGCGCGTGCTCAGACATCATTCGTGCTAGCTTCCAACCTGGAGTTCTAAGTTTTTTAGCGATCCGGTGATGTTTCGGATATTGGATTCGTTGGAAGCTATATATTTAGAAAACTTTTCCACCATCGGGGAGGGTTTTGGAAGAGGGGGAGGCGGCAGAAATCCGGGGGGAAAAGAATTAGGCGGGCGTTGCGCATTGTTAGCGTTGCTCCCTGAGAAGTTATGGTGGTTCCTCCAAGCCTGATTATAGTTATTACTATAAGGGTTATTATTGGGGTTGAAGGATGGTCACCCAGCATTTCCCACGTTGTCTACGAACTCATTGACTATGCTGACATTAGGGGGAATCGCCTATTGCGGAGTGGAGGAGGCAGCAGACATCTCCTCCACCTCCTTCGTCAGCCTTTCAACTTAAAGGGCTAAGTGGGCAGTGGCATCCACTTCGAAGAGCACGACCGCCTGCTTTGGACGTCCCCACGGGACGTTCCATTGGTAGGCATTCATAGTAATCTCTTCAATAAAAGCTTGGGCAGCCTCGGGGGTCTTATTATTCGGAGTGCCCCCGATAGCCGCGTCAATTATTTGACGTGTCTGATAGTTAAGCCCTTTGTAGAATATTTGGACCTGCAACCACGCAGGCAGCACATAGTGCGGACACCTACGGAGGAATTCTTTAAAGAGCTCGCGAGTCTCAAAAAGAGACTCGGAATCATTCTGCACAAATAAAGAAATGTCTGCCCGCAACATTATAGTTTTGGAGGGCGAAAAATAATTCGTTAAGAACCGTTCCGCAAGCTTGGCACAGGTGGTGATACATCCTCGTGGGTGGGATTTCAACCACGCCTTAGCTTTGGATCTTAAGGAGAATGGAAAAATGCCCAAATGAATGGCGTCATCAGTGATGCCATTAATCTTAAATGTATACAATATTTCCAAAAAACTAGACAAATGAACGTTCGGGTCCTCATCCGGCAGTCCATCGAACTGCACATCATTTTGGATCATTTAGATAACACTTGATTTGATCTCAAAATTATTGTTCGCCACCGTCGGGCAAACAATACTGGACCTAGTATCGTCCAAATTCTGTCGGGCGAAATAAGACATTGTACGCTCGACGGCCGCGTTGGGATTAGGGTCGTCCATAACAATGACGAAGGGTTCTCCGACAGATTCTTCGGGATCCAAAGAGGGATTTCGACATTGAGATCGAATACGCGCAAGTGAGCATTCGATCTCAAGATCGAAATCCAAATGTTCGGACTCCGAATGTTGTCCACGGGTCATACACCCTAAAATATAAACTAGAAAACTAACTTTCTTTTTTTTTATTTTTAAGTAAAGTTTTAAAGTTTTTTTTTAGAAATATAGGTAAAAGTAATAGACTTCAGATTTCAAAATAACAACTCGGAGAGTCCCTGACAGCGGCGCCAATAACTTGACGCACGTGATACCCGGCTCTAAATTATCTAGGGAGCGTGGTGGGTCCGGATATCGTGCTGCAAATTATAGGCAAGTGCACCTATCAAAAGTAATACAGGATATTCGGGGGAATATCGAGATCGTAAATTTCCTCGTAATGTGTTGATTATCGTTACTTCTCCGAAAGAAGCATTATTTTATCGAAATATTTAAGTTGTCGATTTTAACTATGATAAAGCTGAAAATAGATTAAGAACAAAGTCAATGAAGAAATAACACTCGTTATCAAATTATGTTAGGACTAAAATAGATTTGAATAATTAGAGATCTTAGATTTTAATTCAATTAACGCAGACACTTGGTCGTGGAGGTTCCAAAAGAATGAGCTCAGCTATCTCTAGGAATATCGCTCACCTGAACATTAAGTCTATTCGACCGGGCTCTCGTCCGACGAAGGATTTGTCTTAATGCTCGCAATACGCTAATAACCCCACTATTGGGTGGGGAACCCAATCCGGTAGAGTTTGCATGCCTTCTCTCTCGAGGGTTAGTGCGGAACTCTCTTTACCCAGTGGTGATCAGTCCATACACACGACCTCTAGGCAAGCTTGCTTATGGATAACGAAAATAGAGCCCACACATCGATATGTGGTTCTACGCATCGTTAACCCGGGGTAATCTTTAAGTTTTTTAATTAAATAGAAAAATAAGACCTTTAGTTATTTAAAACATTTTATATCTCAATGCTCTTCGATACCGAGGGCTAAAAGCGATTAGCCACTCATCAGAATGGGGATGGCTTATGAGTTTGGTTAGGCATGTGTTCTAAACTAAACGCTGCAAGGTTACAAAAAAATATGAAAAATAATAAGATAACCTAATATTAGAAATAGAAAAGCTACTAAAAAAATATAGATACACGCACCCAGCCAAACACATAATAAAGAAAATGGAAAAAAACTAAGTTATAAAAAAGAGAAAATTGCATAATTGAAATTACAAGGCCTACTCAAACAAGTAGACGGTAAATTAAAGATAGAAATTGCAATTCCTACTCAAATGATTAGGCAGAAAATGAAAGTGAGTCCTACTTAAACGAGTAGGAGAAAATAAATGCACACACGCACGCACTCTACTGAAATGAAAACACACACACACACACTGCAGAAAATAAAACACGCACACACACACTCTACTGAAATTAAAAACTCACACACACAAGTCCCACTCAAATTAGTAGGCGGAGAATTAAGGCGAGTCCTACTCAAATGAGTAGGAGAAAATAGATGCACAGACACACACACACTCTACATAAATAAACACACACACAGACACACTTGCTGAAATTAAAACACACACACACGTGCATAAATAAAAAAACACACACACACACACTTGCTCAAATAAAAAAAAGCACACACACTCTCTACATGAAATGAAATACACCAACGCACTCTCCTTAAAATAAAAACGCACCCACTCTACATAAATAAAAACAAACACACACACTCTTCAAAAAATAAAAGAAAGCGATAAAAATTATCTCATACACGCACAAACACATACAAAAAAAATCAAAAAACTAATTCATCCAAAAATTAAAACAACAACATTTCTACTGCTAGAATGTGGTAGAAATCCATAAAAAGTAGAAATAAAAATTATTTGAGCAAAAGAGTTTTCAAATTATTGCGAGAAAAGCAAGTGCTTGAAAAATTATAACGTTTACATTTTTACCGTTATAATTTGATGAAAATGCATAAAAAGCAGTAATAAAAATTATTTGAGCAAACGTCTTTTAAGTAAATACAAAAATCAAAGGTGTTGAAAAATTGAAATAACACATAATCCATTCTTATAGCTTTGTAAAAGGGTTTAAATAGTGGAAGAAAGTTAAAAAAAGCAAATGTTTTATAACCTAAAAAGGAAAATCTAAGTTAAAGAGTAATGAAAACCACTTTTGAAATCATTTTACAAGATCATAAGATCAAATATAAAAACATAAAAATCCTAAATCTAAACCATTCTAAGTAGTATGATAAGAAAAATGGCTATAACAACGACTGGTAATTTTGAGAAAATTTAAAGTAAAGCAAAGAAATTTTTCATTTTAAAGCATACATTCTGCAAGTCTAACTCATACACGCACAAACCCCATACGAAAATGAAAACAAAGATACATAAGATTGATGAAAAGGAGGGATTCAGAGACATTCCAAAGCATTGTAAGGATGAAGAAACTAACGATTTTATTAATAAAGAAGTTGATTACAAAAGCTTAAACAAACTTAAAAAGGAGGTGGGAGATAATCCTTACATAACACTAAAACCGCCCCTACCAGCAGCCCTTAACACTAAAATGGTTCAAAATTCGGAACCCAAACACCTTACAACAAGGCCCTATTTATAGCCAAAAAACTCAGTTTACACGCCCTCGGTCACAGGCGTGTAGGGGGGCGTGTCAGCACTGTTGATGAAGTGATGTCGAGCATTCAATGCCTGTTGACTTCGGGGCGCTCCACGTGGATGTCACGCCCATGTCTCTGTCAACACGGGCATGTCACAGGGCATGTCCAGTAGGTGGATCTAGGGATGGGTTGCGTCAAAAAGTCACTGGCGATGTCTTGTCGGGCCAGGTGGAGGAGTACACGCCCGTGTCACATCTTGACACGGGCGTGTCGGGTCGGCTGATGATCGTCTAGCGCAAAATCATCGAGCGTATGACATGGGGCTCGGTCACAGCCGTGTCATATTTGACACGGGCGTGTTAAGGGGCGTGCCCAGCAATTCTTCGGCATTGGCTAATTTCTGTTTGAATCTAAGTTACACGCCCTGGTCACGGGCATGTACGGAAGTACACGGGCGTGTACTTGGCAAATTTTGATAATTTCTGAAAAATTTCAGAAAACTAAATTAAACTTAAGTTAGAATAAAATTTATAAAAAAGGAGCATTTTATTAAACAAGCTTAACAAAAAATAATAGAAATGAACTAAGATGACTTAATTAATGTACATAATAATACGTAGATTTACAACTCATCAGCGGGAAATCTCAGAGAAAGAGATGGGGATGGGTCCCAGTTCCTAGGAGGATTTGTAGGAAGGGAAGAATTCATGGCGTCCATCAAAGGCATCATGGACATATTGCAGGGGATCTCGCGCCAAGGCGACTACTCAACTTTGTTACCTCAGGCACCCACTCTCGTGTATCAGGACAAGCTCATCTTTGCAAGAATTGGAGAGGATGCCCCCGGGAAGCGACTCGAAAGGAAGTTCTGATAGAAGGAAGCGGGCGAGACCTGGCGGGTAGGTAGTTGTTACCTGGCCCTGTGAGTGCCATCTCGCCAGAGACGTCATAGCACAGGTTGAGGCGGCGAGACCCGTGGTGAGTGGGTCCCCGTTAAACGAGTTCATCCTTCAGCTCCAGTCCCGGAAGGGTTCAGGGAGCCCTAAATGACCTACTATGTGGGAAAAGACGACCCTCTCTAGCACTTGCAATGGTTCGAAGATGCGGTCTCCATCAGGCCAATGACGGACACGTTCAAGTGTCGTCTTTTCGCCATCACCTTTTGCTTGTCCTCTTTTTCCTTGTCAGCAGGCTGTGTAAACTTGATGTCTCTGTTGGGATTAGCTGCTTGCTTTTTGGACATAGTCATATTAGTAGCTCCAACGATATTGAGAGATGTGGCTCTAGGCATAACATCCTCTGGGTGTAGATTCATATAGGAATCTATATTAAAGAACTTGCTAGCTTTCTTATACCTGCTTAATTCTTCTTTCCTGTATTTAGACATTGTTGAAAACTGGGAGGCATCTTTTCCTTCATCTTTAGCTTTGTTTATCAATGATAATCCAACCAGTTCCTGGAACCTGGCCATTCTAGCATTAGTCTCTGTATCTGGATCCACAATGGGAATGGGAGGACACTCTGGCCTTTTACGACTATCAGCTTTTACTAGTTTAGGAACATGTTGTTGATGTTGCTAATGATGTTGATGTTGTTGCTGATGTTGATGCCTGCTTGAAGGGTACCTCTGCTGGCTGCTTCCTTGAGATGATGAGGATCTTCCATGTTGTCTTTGGTATGTTTGAGTATATGAGGTAGACATCTGATATGAGCTGCCTGAAGCACCAGCAGCAGCAGGAGCAGGAGGATGTCCTTTCCAATGTCTTTGAGGTGGAGGAGAATATCTCATGTTCTTCTTCTTTGCTTTCTGCTCATTTTTAGATAGCCACATCCAGGCTGGAATCCCAGGATAAGGAGTAATTTTATGAATGATATAGTAAGGACTATCATGTGTTGGATTTGTCTTTGGAGCAGCAACTAGAGGAGCCTCCCTTTTCTTAGAAACTTTCTTCTTTGCAGAAGGGCTATCATCAGAATCATCATTATCATCATCATCATCCTTATCAGAGGAGGATCCCTGAGTATTATCATATAAATCATCCAAAGCTTTCAGTAGATCTTTGTCAATTGACTTGTCAGCCTAAGGCTGAGATTGAGGTACTGGAGTTGGAGTTGGAGCTGGAGCTGGAGCAACTGCTTGAGGTTCTGGAGCCTGAGGCTGTTCAGCAACTGATAAGTTTTCTACCTCTATATCTGCCATGATGATTTCATCCAAATCTGGCAGTGGACTGTCATCCATCTTATATGTTGGAGCTGAGATGGCTTCTGGAGAAGAAGTTTCCTTGGAGGGGGATTGTATAGTTGGTAGCTTTGTTGCAACAAAAATATCCTTAAGTTGCTTGGCAACTCTGGGGCTTATAGGTGCAGTGTTTGGTACAATGGCCAAAGAATGTTGATAAGAGGAGATGGGAATAATATCGCTGTACATAAAATTGAATAACTCTAATAAAGAATTTAAATTAACTGTGTGATTTAGAATAAAATCACCAGCAGTATCAATTTCAGCCATAGCTGGCTCATCCATTTCTGTATCTGAATTAATTAAATCTATTATATCAGAAGGGGTGGCTGTTTCTTCTGAAGAGTCTGACATTAAAGAATCTATTTCTGCTTCTACTGCTTTTGTTGTTGCCACTGCAACTTCTTCATCATGGACCATCTCCCCCTGACTGGCTGCAGAGGGTCCTGGAGTCAGTCCCCCGGAAGAAGGGACGGGGGATAGAGCAGCAACTTTGGCTGAGAGAGTTTGGATGGAGGTAGTAATGGGAGCTAGAGCATCATCTGTGAGTTTATGTAGAGTGGGAGAGATGAAGGCTAGCAGATCCTTAGAAATATTATAGAAGTTAAGATAGAGGGGTTCTGGAGAAAAAGTGGAATATGGAGTGTGATGACCACAAATAGAGCAGATAAAGAAGGAATTTGGGAAATCTATATGTGTATACTCTAAATGTGGACAATCAGTTGGGATGGCTGGAGGGATAGGAATAGATGGAGTAGCAGAAGTAGAAAGTGGAATTGTTATTGTGGGGGAGGATATGTGTTCCTGGATGGGAGAGTGGTGTTGTGATTGGTGTGGAGACTGGTGTGGTGATGGTGAAGGAGATTGATGTGGGGATGGTTGTGGTGATTGATGTGGTGAAGACAGGAGTTGGAATGTTGGTTCCTGAATGGGGGAGGATGGTATTTTAGAGATATTTACTTGGTGAGAAGGTGGAGGTGAAGATGGTGGTGGTGTAGAGTGTTCAGGAGATGGAACTGGAGTGGGAATGTGAATTGGTTGTTGTTGTTGTGGTGGTTGAGGTTGTGGAAAAGAAGGAATGGTGGAGGTGGAGGGAGCTTCTTCTGTGGGTGGAGGAGCGGCTATGACAACCTTCTGCTCTTAGAAGGCCTGGAGGAGGAGGAAGCCTGGGATGGCTTTGTAATTCTCCTCCCCCATCTACCAAACAAGGCAAAGGTTAGCCTTTTTGAGGCATTGATGAACACAGTCGAGGAGACCAGATGTTCAGGTGCCTTGTCATGAATAAATATCCCCAGAATTCTTCCAAAGCAGATCTCTTTCTTATTGTTCTTCTTTTTGATTAACTCAAACAGTAGTTTGCACCAATTTGCTGCTTTCTTCTCTACCAGAGCACTCATCACCATGAATTGGTGCCTGGTTATGTAGTCATGGGTGGTGTGTTTGCCCAGCAGCACTTTTCCGACAACGTCTGCTAAGAACTTATATTCGAAAGATAAGTTTTTCTTCAGCAGCTTATTAGGGTTGTCTTCAGAATGACCCATCTTGGTCAATATATTTTCATATTCTTCAGAATCCATTTCAATTTCTTCTTCGCCATTCAGTAAACCGAAAAATTCGGTTAGTATATTGGGGGAAAGAGAAACTGAGTTACCAGAGATTGTGCCTGTCATGGTATCTTCTATTACTGTAGAGGTAAAGACCCATTCTTTGATTTCAGTCATCACAATCTTGATGCGGTGGGTCATGAACTGCTTTAGATTTTCATCGTCAAACAACTTCAGAATGTCCGTGAAGATGGGGTCAGAATGCTGGAAAGAGTCAAAATCAATATCAAAACCAATATCGAACTTCATTGTGGAAAGGGCACCCACCGGAATCGCCATGAGTTTCCTATAATAAAAAAAGATCAAGTGCAAAGGAACTAAAAGTGCGGGACAGAGGTCGAAGAAAACCTAGATATAAGGTTTTCAGAATATGAACCGCCAGACTCCGTTCGACGAATAATAAAAATTCTTCGATCTGAGGTCGACGAAATATTTTGTAGTCAAAAGAATTCGTCGATCTCAGTCAGAAGATGTGAAAACATTTCGTCGATCTCCGTTCGATGAAAGTTTTTTGAAGCAAATTCGTCGATCTCCAGCAGAAAAAATTACTTCACTCACAGAGAAATCATCGATCTCCGTTCGATGAATTTCTCAAGAACTTTTCTCTGTTCGTCGATCTTCATTCGATGAACTTTGAAAAATTCATCGACCATAGACAATAATCAAATTAAAGCTTCTGCATTTATCATACCAAGCTGATTTATGAAGAACAGATGGTTCATCTCATCCAAAGGTTTGGTGAAGATGTCTTCTCTTTGTAAATCAGTGTAGATATATACAAGATTAATATTATTTTTGTCTACACACTCTCTAATAAAATGGTGCCTAATGTCTATATGCTTAGTCCTACTGTGATGGACTGGATTTTGTGCTGTGGAAATAGAACTTCTGTTGTCACATAGTAGAGTTGAATTATTTAAGTTGAACCCATAGTCTAGAAGTTGGTTCTGAATCCACAATATCTGGGAACAGCAACTACTAACTACTATATATTCTGCTTCAGCAGTTTTAGTAGACACAGATGACTGCTTTTTGTTAAACTAAGAGACTAATCTCATACCAAGGAACTAACATGTTTCTGAGGTACTTTTTCTGTCTACTCTGCATCTAGCAAAGTCAGCATCTGAGTATCCATTTAACTCAAACTCTGACTCAGTGGTATACCAAATTCCTAGACTAGGACAACTCTTTATATATCTCAAAATCCTTTTAAAGAAAATTCGGTGAGATTCTTTAGGATTCAATTGGAACCTATCACAAAGACATATTGCAAACATTATGTCAGGTTTGCTTGCTGTAAGGTATAGTAGGGGCCCGACAATGGCCCTATATAGTTTTTGATCAACAGGTTTCCCATGCTCATAAGAATCTATTATAGCATTTGTAGCCATGGGTGTTTTCTTTGCGGAGGCATCAGCCATCCCAAACTTTTTGAGAAGCTCCTTAGCATACTTAGCCTGGGATATGAATATGCCATCAGGTAGCTGATTCACTTGGAGACCAAGGAAGTAGGAGAGCTCACCCATGCTACTCATTTTAATCTTTGAATACATGAGGTCAGAAAAACTCTTGCATAGTTTGGAATCAGTAGACCCAAATATAATATCATCTACATAAATTTGTACTAACAATATTTGATCCTTATGGTGCCTAGTGAATAATGTCCTATCTACAATGCCTCTAGAAAATTTATGCTCTAACAAGAAGCTAGCACAGGTCTCATACAAAGCTGTTGGAGCTTGCTTTAAACCATAGAGAGATTTATGTAATATAAAGACATATGAAGGATGAGTGGGAGAGATGAAATCAGGAGGTTGTTCAACATAAACATCTTCCTTAAGTTCTCTATTCAGAAAGGCACTTTTGACATCCAATTGAAAAACTTTGAATTTCTTGTAGGCAGCATATACAAGGAAAATCCTGATTGCTTCCAGCCTTGCAATAGGTGCAAAAGTCTGGTCATAATCAATCCCTTCTTCTATCTTATAACCTTGAGCAATAAGCCTTGCTTTATTCCTTATGATGACACCTAGGGCATCCAGCTTGTTTCAATATACCCACTTAGTTCCAATGACTGGGTGTGTTTGGGTCTTGGAACTAAGTCCTAAACTCTACATCTCTCAAATTGATTGAGCTCCTCTTGTATTGCAATAACACAGTGTGGATCTTGCTCTGTATCTTTGATGGATTGGGGCTCAATTTGAGATATGAAGCAGGTATGCATCAAATTTTGGGTGAGTTGATGCCTTGTCTGCACACCAACTAACATGTCTCCAATCACTTGAGATATGGGGTGATCTCTAAGTGTGACAAATTCAGTGTGTCGAGTTGGTTGTTCAACATCTTGGGGAATAAATTCCTCTTGTGGAATTAGGTTTATTGTTGTTGGTTAATCACTGATTACAGTGTCTTCTTCTTCACTTTATTCAGCACCATATGGAGAAGGATGGCTAACTACCTCATTGGTGAGGGTAAGTTCATTAAGCTTCTCACACAAATTATGTTCCTGCAAAGATTCATTGGTAGAAGATGTCTTCTCCTTGAAAAACATGTTAGTCTCATCAAAGGAAACATTGATAGATCTTTTAATTTTTAAAGAAGATTTGTTATACTCCTTATAAGCCTTGCTTACTTGGGAATATCCAAGAAAAATTCTCATTTCAGCCTTGGCTTCAAACTTTCTAATGTGTTTCTTATTATTATTGTGTATATAACATAAACATCCAAAAATTTTGAAGTAGTCTACTTTAGGTTTCTTTACTTTAGTAACTCATAAGTAGTCCTATTCTTAAGCTTGTGTATAGGAATTCTATTCAGTACATAATTTGTTGTGCTTACAGCCTCTGCCCAAAAGAATAGGGGAAAAATGGCATTTGCAAGTATTGTGCCTGCTGATTCAATTAGTGTTCTATTCTTCCTTTCAACAACCCCATTTTGTTGAGGTGTTCTAGGAGCTGAGAAGCAATATCTGATACCTTCCTTCCTACAGAACTCTTGCATAAGAAGAGACTCAAACTCAGTAACATGATCACTTCTAATCAATGCAACTGGAGTAGAGTACTCAATCTATATTTTCTTGAGAAAATCTGTAAGAACCTTAAAGTTATCAAACTTAGATCTCAGAAAAAAAACCCAAGCGAATCTAGAGAAGTCATCTACAATCACTAAAGTATAAGATTCTCCCCCCCCCATTAGACTTTGTATTGCTATAGGTCCAAAAAGGTCCATATGTAGTAAGTACAATATCTTAGGTGAGTCACTTTTGTTTAATGATTTAAAACTACTTTTAGTTTGCTTGCCTAATTGACAAGCCCTGCAAAGGCTTTCCTTTTTGTAGGGGAAAGAAGGCAATCCTCTAACAAGGTTCTCCCTAGATAGTTTGGCAACATTTTTCAAGTTAACATGACCTAATATCCTATGCCAAAGGTCATTACTATTACTAGTTGAATTGAATAGGCAAATTTCAGATTTAGCTGACTGGAAGTTAACCACATAAATATTTCCTAATCTAGTGCAGTCAATACTACAAGATTATCTAAAGAGGTAATAATACAGGAGGTTTTAGTAAATGATACCTTATACTTTCATTACATAATTGACTTATGGAGATAAGGTTATGCTTCAGTCCACTTACATATGCAACATTTCTGAACGTGACTGCTCCAATTCTGACTTGTCCATAGCCTTCAGTCTGACCACAATTGGAGTCACCAAATATTACTTTTGGTCCTATCTTTGCCTTATAATTTTTTAAGTTGGCCTTATTTCCAGTCATGTGCTTAGAACAGCCAGTATCCAGATACCACTGTTGCTCTGTGGTAGACCAGTCTTTTACCTATAATGAAACAGATTAGCCATTCCTGACCAAGGTTATCTTGGATCCTTCTTTCTTTACAAAACTGAAACTGGAAATAAATGAACATTCAGGTTGGATTTTATATCCTAAAGGGTGATATTTCCAAGGTGGAATTATCCATTGATTAAATTGATTATTAAATGTTCTTTGTTGGTTATAAGTTTTAAAGAAACTAAAAATTCTTTTAAACTGATCTGCATTCGACGAAATCTGGTGAGTTCGTCAACCTGAGTTCGACGAATTGGGATGAACTGAGTTCGATGAATTGAGACGATCGTAGTTCAACGAATAATTATTATATAAATCTGTGTTCAGAGTTTGTCGAATGGAGTTCGACGAACTGTACATATTTCGTCGATTGGAGTTTGACTAAATCTGCTGAACATTGTTTTCATTTGGATTTTTATTATTTTGTTTTCTTTTCTTATTCTTTAGTTTTGATTCAATTTTTTTAAACATTTTTATCATTTTCTATTTTCTCTTTTCCTTTTTTCAGACACAATTTAATTGGTGTTGTTAATATATTTTTCTGAATGAGTAGGGGTTGGCTTGATGATGTACCTAAGCTCAGCTTGCCGTTTAACCTGGCATTAATTGTGCTGGTGATGTCCATCAACTTGATACTTCTCCCATTTAGGGACTCTTCAAATTTCCTAGCCTCAGCTAATTTAGATTTTAGTGGAATTATTTGTTCATTTGCTAAAACTAAATCATCTTTTAATTTAATATTTTCAAATATACACTTTTCATGATCAGTTAGTTTTTCTCTAAGTAGTTTGATTTATTTTTCAGAATTTATTAAATCTATGCACATGGTTTTAAATTCAATTTTAAAACTATCAGAACTATAATCAAATGATGATAGTACCTGATCAGCTTCTAATTCAGAAGCTTCTTTGTTATCAGATTCTTCTTCAGCATCTGATGGGCTGCAAGATGCATTGATAGCCATGAGGCAGACTTCCCTTTCCTTTGCCTCATTTTCCTCTTCACTAGAACTGGAAGATGTGGATTCAGTTTCTGTGTCACTCCAGGTTTCAGCCACAAAGCCCTTCTCCTTCTTTTTGTACTTGCTGGAGGAAGGCCTGCTGTATTGCTTGCTTTTGGAGTCTTTCTCTCTTCTCCTTTCCTTCTTTTGATTTTCAGAGCATTCAGAAATGAAGTGTCCTGGTTTCCTACATCCAAAACACACTATTTCTTTAATAAAAGTTTTTTCATACCTCGGCTTGTCATCATTCCTGGATGACTTTCTCCTGAAGTCCTTTCTTGCCATTTTGTAGAATCTCTTGGCAAAGAGACTCATCAGTTCTTCATTGACTGTTGAGGCTTCAGTCTCTTCAGCAGCTTTGAATGCTATATTCTGCTCCTTTCTTGTTGGTGGAGGATTCCTTTGTTCTGCAGCTTTCCTAGATTTGATCAGCTGCTCATAAGATTTGAGTTTTTCTAGGAGAGATTCAGTGAAAATCTCATTCAAGCTTCTTCCCTCCTTGATTGGCCAGATCCTGGAATCCCATGAGCTTGGGAAGCACATAAGGATCTTGTCATTCACCTCTGTGAGAGAGATGTCTTTGTCCAAGGTCTTCAACTCACTGATAATGGAGCTTAATATGTTGTACATGTCACCAACAGATTCAGCTTCATCTTTCTTGAAGTTCTCATACTGTGAGATGAGTGTTGATCTTCTATATTTTCTCTCATCTGCTGAGCCAGCAACCATCTGATTGAGAGAATCCCAGATTGCTTTTATAGAGGTGCACTCAGCCACATTTTGGAAAATGTCATCTAACATGGTTTTAGCCAATATGTTCATTGTTTTGGCATCTGCAATTTTGGCTTTCTTCTGAGCATCAATCCACTCAGGTGGTGGAATTGCATGACTACTTGAAGTTGCTGTAGAAGTAGAGGCTGTAGGTTGAGAAGGATCTGTCAAAATAGAGTTGTAGATGTCCTCATTAATGGAATTCATAAATAACCTAATTCTTGTCTTCAAGATAGCAAATTTATTTAAATTGCAGACTAGAGGTCTGGTGCTTGCATAATCCTTATTCTTTGCCATGCTATGAACTAACTAAATCTAAGAGAAATAAAGATCAGATCTAACATAGCATCTTTTGGTTCAAGGGTTAGCTTGTACAACCAAAGGAACATGCTCTGAAACCAATTGAAAGAGAGGGTTAGACCTGATTTACTCTAGAGGGGGGGGGGGGGGTGAATAGAGTAACTTGAAAACTTTTTGCTATTTATATTATAATATCAGAGTAATGAAATAAGAGATACCAAGATTTATAGAAAGCAAAAGCAACCTAAGTTAATTTAATCTAACACATCACAGATAATCTAATCTATCACAGCCACAAAAGGAAAGGGGCAAGCAGACAACACAAGAACTTTTATAGTGGTTCCCCAACCTGGGTACATCCACTCTTCTACCACCCTGGTAGGAATCCACTCGCTGGTTTTGATCAGGTGACTTCCACCAATGCGCTTTTGATTAGGTGCTCAAAAACCAAAATAAACTTTTGAAGAGAGTTAATAAACCCTTTATACAGAGGTGGGAGAGAGATTGATTGTGTCTTCTCTTTCTCTTTTAAACAGAGAAGACTAGTGGATTTTTGTTGTTGTCAAGAACTCCTCTCAATAACACTTGGAGTCTTGCACAGGGTGTAGGTCTTCAAACTTCAGCCTTCACTTGAAAATGAGATCCAGGAACTTCTGACTGATATGGATGTGTTGTTCTTGAAAGCTCCTGGAATGAAGGTTGAAGAAGACTCTTGATTTGTAATGATTGTTCTTCTTCTTCTTCAGCAATGTCAAGGAGAAAACAAGTTGTTTTCTATACAGAGAAGGTTCAGAGTATTGTTGTTGTTGATCTCTTCCCTGTGTATCTATATTCCTGTATTCTATCGGTTCTGTGTGTATTCTCTTGTGTTCTGCTTCTGTAAAAGAAAACCTCTTTTATATCTTCATTCAAATTTTGCTTTTGAATTTTGAATTCCATTCAATTAATTGCTGACGATCTGGAGAATGAAAATCGACTGGAGAGAATATTGCATTAATGGATTTCCCCAACTCTCCCATTAAAAATGGCAAGTAATATTTCTGATGAAGAGCATAATCAATGCTGCCACTAATGGCTATATTTAGAGAATATAAGCATTAATTACTCAGGAATTACTGCTATAGAATAAGGAGAAAATGAGGGAAAATTCCAAGTCTGGAACTGCACAGCAATCGTCGACCAGAGAACACATTTCTTCGACCTAAGATCAAAGTTCGTCGACCAGGGAAATCGTATTCGTCGATCTGGGAATCCTTCTTCATCGACCTGAGAAAAACTTCCCAATTTTGTGCTCCATGTTTGTCGAGCTGATAATATAACTTTGTCGACCTGAGTTCAGAGAAAGTTTTCTAGACTTAATGAGTTGAAGTTGGTCTACCAGAATTCATCGACCTGAGCTTGAATATTGTCGAGCTCAACACAGAGAATTTACTCTGAGTTCGTCGAGCTTAGCAAGACTTTTGTTGAGCTTAGTTCGACGAACGTTGAACTCATTTTTCTGAACTGATTTTCTTCTAGGTCTGAGTCTTCTGTTGTCTTCTGTTGGCTGGTCCATGTGTTCTTGATTCTAGGGACTTAGCCTAAAATATAGGACACAGACATGACCCTAGCTATACAAGGTCGGTCAAATATCCTAGTTAGTGAACCTAACCCAAATCAAACTAGGGATCCAACAGTTTCAGAAAATGTAAAATAAATTAATAGGATAAGAGTGTGTATTTCATCAAGATCTGTTCATCACAGTATCATCAATACATTTTTGATCACAAAAAGAAACTCAAAAAGAAGTTTAAGTTCCTCCCCGCCGGAAGAGAAATCTTCGCTCTCCACGCCATAGAGCTGGGGGACTAGATCGCGAGCGGTCACCGTATCGGAGTCTTCCTTCATGACCCGCGGGTCCTTCATCATCTTTAAGACTAGCTCCGCCATCATGATCCTAGCGTCCCGGCACTGCTCCTTAACTTCATCCAGAGAATATTGAGGCAGAGGGGCCGGGAGGGGCTCGCGGCGAGACGACAACGCGGCGTTGGCCTGAAGGCGAGTAACCTGAGCTTTCAAATCCTTATTCTCCTCCTCTAGGGCATGTGGGAGTACATCTGCTCCGCCATCTCGGCATCCTGCGAGACGCCCATTCATTAGTAACGAATTTTTAAAAAAGAATAATCGAAGGATAAGTTTAAGGCTTACCACGCCGCCCTGAGCTTTAGCGAGGAGGGTCTCGGCGATAGATAACCTTTTCGCGAGGTCATTGGATTTCACTCGCTGTGCCTCCAGGATCGCCTCGGTTTCTTTCCACTTCTTATTAGTGTTAATCAGGCGGCGCGAGGTGCGATGCGAGAGCTCCAAGGCACGTAGTTGGGCGTGGGAGGACTTCAAGACGAGGTCTCGCGTGGACTCGTTCTCGGGGGAGACTGCCTCAGGAGCACCATAAAGGCCATAACCCATATATAAGGTTGAAAGGTTTCTGTTTCGGACTTATTTCCTCCAGAACCGAGCTGAACCGTTCGATGCAGGATCAAGGAAATGAACGGCACAAAAAAAACTGGAAAAAGTCGATTTTCGGGCCGGTCACGCCCTGTGTCACGCCCGTGACACAGGGCGTGTACCATAAGCGGCGCCGAAAGGCGGCAATTCCACGTTTATCCAGACGGTACACGGCCGGGGTACACGCCCGTGACGGTCAGTCACGCCCGTGACCTAGGGCGTGTAACCCGTGTCTCGACACCTCGTCGACAGAAAGTGTCGACACTCGACCCAGCCTGACACGCCCTGTGACACGCCCGTGTCACAGGCCGTGTCCCCTCTCTCGACGACTCGACACTCGATACTCGACGCTCGATACTCGCCGATCGACACTCGACACTCGACGAAGCGGGACACGGCCCGTGACACGCCCGTGTCAGGGGGCGTGTACCCCATTCGTCGAGCTCAACTCGACGCAAGAAAAGTCGTCGAGTCAAGGAGGTCACGCCCAGGTCACGGCCTGGGTCACGCCCGTGTCAGGGGGCGTGTCTCGCACAAAAACGACCATTTTCCCCTTTTTGTGAAAAATGTTCCTGGGACGTCCTAGACCATTTTTGCCTTGAGCACTTTTTACACTTTTTTGTTTCCTGAACCAGCAACTTATTTTGAGCAACATTCCCCGGGCGTGAAAACGTGCAAGCATTCCCTAAGAGGCCTCACCGAGTCCCTTATTTGTACTACGGTTTGCTGGGGAATCGTGCAACTCGACAACCAAAACAGCCACTCGCATGCCCGCAGGAAAACCATGCTCGAACAACAGTCAATGCCAACGTAACGCCCGTCATGCGTACGTAATAAAAATCCGGGGCGTTACATAAGGCATGGCTGGTGGGAACCTCCTGCTCTTTCCATGAGGTAAGGAGGGTGGTGATGGACATGCGGTTGACGGCCTTCTCCCACACCAGAACGGGGGCACTGGCAGCATCTTGCATCGCGGGGCCCAGGTTGAAGTTTGGATGAGAAGAGGGATTTGGGAGAATGGGAGAAGCAGGTTTGCGAGATGTGTCGATGGCTGGCTGATTTGAAGTGACGGCAGGCCGGTCGGGTAGAGCCGTGTCACGGGCAGGAGAGACGGTGTGAGAAGGAGGCGAGCGGGGCGACTGAGAGAACCCTATAGAAATGGGGCTCAAGGACCCCGACATTTCCTTCTCCTTCAGGGCCTTCTTTTTCCCCTTAGAGATGACCACAACATTTTTCATCTTTTTATTAGGAGGGTTGGAGTGAGAGGGGCCGTGTCACCTATAGGCCTCTTCAGGGGGGGGGGCAGGAGTCAGGGACCCACTCGCCGCCTCAACCGCCGTGCTGGCGAGATAGAGGCCCTTGTTTGATTGGATGTTGCTCTTGTAGGGGGTGGGTGGACTGGTACGACCCACTCTCCTGAAACAAGAAAGAAGGTGATGAGATGGCGACACAAAAAATAATGAAATGCGAGACAAGAGAGCGAGAGTACCTTCGCTGGGGAGCACGTGAGGTAGCAAGTTGAGGTCTCGCCGCAAGAAGTTGACCTCGAAATTTTTACCGACGAAGAAGTCGTACAGCAGCTTGTCCATGCCGCCGACCTGCGGGGACACATAAAATATCTCGGCGGGCGACACAGGCGCGAGCGTGACGCCCCCGAAGTTGTCGCGGATGAACACACATCTGGTGAGGCAATGATGATTTTTATTGGGCATCTCACACACCTTGAGCCCTTTCCCAGTAAAATACGAGACATCGTCGGCATTGGCGTGATAGATGAAGAGCTGTCGAAAACTGTCAAGCTAAACTCGATGCGCTCCCGACTCATGTAGCCGACGAAAGCGATTAACACCAAAATAGTGTTCGGGTTAAGCTGCGCCGGGACGACTGTAACACCCCCATCTGTCGAATGGCATATAACAGAAGGTCCAGCTGGAACCCGACACCATATACCACAGACGGTCGGAAGGGTTATATAAGAATATCAAAAATCCAACTATAACTACTCTCCCTAACACAGAGCATTCTAGCGGAAGCTTTTAAATAGTTGGAAAGAACCCATAATTGAATAACAACTATCATGAATGTCCACATACTACCATAGGAATGAAATAACAAATACACTGAAAATACTTGGTCTTGTGGCCTTACAAGAGTTTACTAAACAAATTAGTGTTTTACAAACATCGGCTCGCAGGCCGGCCACACATGACAGAAATAAAAACAACAATTCGCTTTGGCCTTCGAGGGCCAGCTCAGCAACCTGGGCTTCAGCCCACTATTTGGTACTTGGCTCCGCAGCACCTGCAAGCGACATTCCACCACATGGTGGCAAACAAAGTAACGGTCAGCCAAAGCCGACCAAATTATAATGACCCCGCACCTTACTCGGGACAGCGGTGCTCTTTCCCTGCATTTCATTAGCCCAGCTAAACAATAAAGTACAAACATACTTTGCCACGGGTGTAGGCTCGCACGACCAAACACCCCATGCAATCAAGGTAAATTATCGGTGAATCCATTCAATTCCGTGGCTTCACCTGTTGGGTTTCTCTATAGGGTTGGCACAACGCTTGTGCACGCAGCGGAAAAGTAAAACATCAAGAAAAACCCAAAGAGATGTGGATCGGGCCATGAACAGTTGAATCAAGAAGTTAACAAAACTAGGCAAAAATTACCTCGGTGGCGTTGAGTCACAACTCAACGGAGATGCTCCAAACTTTATCTGCTTGCTGGTGGCGAGTTCTACGTGGAATAGTATCCACGTTTCTGCAGAAGTCCACACGAGCGGGAGAACGCCGAGCTTTCCGTCGCACGGAAGATCGGGATGGAGAAGACCGCACCTCGGCTAATCCACGGACTGCTAGGTCCGCGCCAGGAAGAGCAGCACCAGCGACAGTCGCCGGAGAAAAAGGTGGCAGCGGAGCGAACACGGCGGCGGAACTCTTCCGGCGGCGGGATCGGGATCGGCGAAGCGAACGAGCGGAACGTTTCCGTCGGGGTCGATTCGCACAGTAGCCAAAAAGGATATCACCCGATAAAACCTAAGTGTTCTATTTATACTAGAGGTATAAATAAACCCAGGAAAATCGCTATCCGCAGACCACCCAAAACTTGGGTTCAGAATCGGCGAGTATCAATCGGTGAGAATCGGCGACAATCGGCGAGAATCACTGAGCAGGTTCGGCGAGAATCACTCGACGAGTATCACACTGGATCGGCGAGAATCAGAGTTCAATACTCGACGATTCTCGCCGATCGTCGAGCCGCGCTCGACGATACATAACGATACTCGACGATCGTCGAGCCGCGGTCGACGACAATTGTCGAAGTAGTCGATCGTCGAGAATCAACAATTGATTCTCGACTATTCTCGTCGATCGGCGAGAATTAGAGAGACGATTCACGCCGATCGGCAGGAATCAGAAGACGATTCTCGACTAATGTCATCGACCCTCGGACGACAATCCCAACCAGCCCTTCAAGGCAACATTTGCCCAACCCGATGATCCTATAAGGCAACACTTTGCCCATAACCCTATTCAGGTCGGTGATTTGTAACCTTTACCAACACAGTCAGTCAACCAACTTCTCCACATCTCTTGTGTGCGACCCTGCAGGCTCATATCGCGTTGGCAGTGAGATTACATGCTTGATCACTTCCAGATCATCATGGTGACTCCAACAGACTCCCACTTGATCTCGAAAGTATCAAAACAAAAACCTCACAAACAATGAGCGGCATCTAGCAATGCATCATTGCTCCCCAAGCAATAAGAGTTTATAACTCATAAGCCTATATGACCAATGTATCAGCGTTGTCTTTGTCCCTTTGTCCCTTACATCCAGAAAGAACTAGAGGCATGGACCGTGTCACCCTCGTAATAGCTCAATCCAAGTTTCTTGATCCAGGACGGACTTCCAGAGAATGGTGAGTCCAATATCACATATTGACTCAACCAAGCATGGCCATGCATTTCTCAGTCCAGATCCATCAAGGGGCCCATGGATGCAACTCCTGTCATACAGGAGGACAAATCCCATATCTGCTCACACACAAACACCCAAATGATTCGTAACATGCCCAACAACCACCCTTATCATCAACCTTTCTCAAGGAAGACTTTAGATGGCATCAAAGCACGCTCTTCCTCACTTGATGAATGCTGTGACTTCAGGTCAAAGGATCACAACACCATTGTCAATTGAGACCTACTCGTGACATGATTGGATGACAATCCACAGAGTAGTCTCAGGTTGGGTCTGTCCAATACAACTTGTTCACTAACAAGTACCCACGTGATGACTTGATATCACAATATCATGACCTGTGAGAACCAGTCATCAGTCAACACACGTACTAGCCTTCATGTATCATCATCACCCTTAGCTTCTATGATGATACTCGACCAGGGACCTTTACGAATGAAGCTCCAAAAATCATGGGCTCTCACATTCAAGTCACGTACTTGATGTCCCATGGAAGCGAACATTCTAAGGGTATCTATTATGTTAACATTTAACTATCATATATAGAAAAATTCATAATAAAAGAATTTGCCATTTAATTATAAAAGAAAAACTAGGTACACAGTTCATCATATGAACAAACAGCCAACAAAATACAAGATTACATGCAACCCACAAGATTCTCGCTAGAGTTGATCATTTAGGTATCGTATACCCATCGATCTAGTATGACCATCATGCTTTCTCTACGCGAGAGGCTTTGTCAGCGGATCCGCAAAATTTTCCTCAGTCGGCACTCTGCAAATGTTTACATCTCCTCGTTCGACAATCTCACGAATAAGATGAAAACGCCGGAGTATGTGCTTGGAGTGCTGATGAGATCTAGGTTCCTTAGATTGTGCAATTGCACCATTGTTATCACAGTAGAGAACTACGGGACCAACAATGCTAAGAACTACATCAAGCTCGCCGATGAATTTCCTAATCCATACAGCCTCCTTCGCCGCATTAGCTGCTGCAATATACTCGGCCTCTGTTGTAGAATCAGCAACTGTCTCTTGCTTGGAACTCTTCCAGCTTACAGCTCCTCCATTCAGGCAAAACACAGAACCTGACTGAGACTTGGAGTCGTCTCGATCAGTTTGGAAGCTAGCATCCGTGTAACCACTTACAACGAGCTCTTCCTCTCCACCATACACCAAGAACACGTCCTTAGTCCTTCTCAAGTACTTCGGGATATTCTTGACTGCAATCCAGTGACACTCACCGGGGTCTGACTGATACCTGCTAGTCATGCTCAAAGCAAAGGAGACATCGGGTCGAGTACATAACATCGCGTACATGATTGATCCAATTGCCGAAGCATATGGAATCAACTTCATGCGGTCCTTATCTTCACAAGACTTTGGACACTGGTCCTTAGAGAGATTCACACCATGAGACATGGGCAAAAATCCTTTCTTGGACTCAAGCATGCTGAACCGCTTCAACACCTTTTCGATGTACGTACTCTGGGTCAAACCCAGCAACTTCTTCGATCTATCTCTATAGATCTTAATACCAAGTATATAAGTCACTTCACCCAAATCCTTCATTGAAAAGCAGTTCCCTAGGTTGTTCTTAACAACTTTCAGGGTAGGAATGTCATTCCCGATCAACAGTATGTCATCTACATACAATATCAGGAAGACAACAATGCTCCCACTGATTCGCTTGTAAACACAAGGCTCATCTTCATTCTTGATGAAACCAAACTCTTTGATTTTCTCATCAAAACGAAGATTCCAACTTCGAGAGGCCTGTTTCAGTCCATAAATGGACTTATTCAGCTTGCATATTTTAGTGGCTTCATCTGGGGATACAAAACCCTCGGGTTGTGTCATATACACTTCCTCAAGGAGGTTTCCATTAAGGAAAGTCGTTTTGACATCCATCTGCCAGATCTCGTAGTCATAATATGCAGCAATAGCAAGCAATATCCTAATGGACTTTACCATGGCAACCGGGGAAAAGGTCTCATCATAGTCAATACGATGAATTTGCTTGAAACCCTTAGCCACCAGTCGCCCTTTGAATGTCTGTACATTCCCATCCATGTCGGTCTTCTTCTTGAAGACCCACTTGCACCCTATGGGTCGTACCCCTTCAGGTGGTTCCACCAAGTTCCAAACTTGGTTTGCATACATGGAGTCCATTTCGGATTTCATAGCCTCAAGCCATTTGTCGGAGTCCGGTCCATTCATAGCCTCTTGGTAGGTTGCTGGTTCATCATCATGATCCATAAGCAACACATTACCTATTTGAGACACGAGAAATCCATATCTCTCAGGCTCAAACCTCGGTCTACCAGATCTACGTAGGACTTGTGTTCCCTGAGCAGGTTCTCTAGCTACAACATCTTGTAGTCCTGACTCAGAATCCAATTCCATTTCATTCACTACATGTGGTTCTTGAACTTCTTCAAGCTCTACCTTTTCAGTCTTTCTTGATAAGAACTCTTTCTCCAAGAAGACACCAGTCCTTGCGACAAACACTTTGCCCTCAGACGGTAGGTAAAAGTAATACCCTTTCGTTTCCTTAGGATATCCCACCAGATAACATTTATCCGATTTGGGTTCCAGCTTGTCAGGCATTTGACGTCTCACGTATGCCTCACAGCCCCAAATTTTAATGAACGACATACTAGGACGATTCCCAGTCCATATCTCATATGGTGTCTTCAGAACTGTTTTAGTTGGAGCGCGATTCAATGTCATTGCAGCAGTCTCTAAAGCAAAACCCCAAAAGGAAACAGGCAAGTCTGCATGACTCATCATCGAACGTACCATGTCTAACAGAGTACGATTTCTCCTCTCAGACACACCATTATGTTGTGGTGTTCTAGGTGGAGTGAGCTGTGATACAATACCACACTCTTTCAGATGATCACGGAACTCATGACTCAGGTATTCGCCACCTCGATCAGATCGGAGTGCTTTAACCCTTTTACCCAACTGGTTTTCTACTTCATTCTTGAACTCTTTGAACTTTTCAAAGGTCTCGGATTTGCACTTCATAAGATACACATATCCGTATCTACTGAAATCATCAGTAAATGTAACAAAGTAGAAATACCCTCCTCTAGCCATGGAACTCATGGGTCCGCATACATCACTATGTACAACACCCAAGAGATCCTCAGCCCTCTCAGTATAACCAGTGAAAGGAGCTTTAGTCATCTTGCCTAACAAACAAGATTCGCATCGCTCAAATGATTCATAATCAAATGAGTCCAAAAGTCCATCTCTATGGAGTTTGGATATGCGCTTCTCGTTGATATGGCCCAAACGACAATGCCAGAGAAACGTAGGGTTCGAGTCATTTGTTCTTAGTCTTTTATTGTTTTCTACATTACAGATCAGATGGTCCAAGTTCAAAACGTAAAGACCATTAAACAATTGGGCTACAACATAACAAACATCATTCTTAAATATAGAACAACAATTGTTCTTAATTATAAAAGAAAATCCAATCATGTCCAAACATGAAATAGATATAATGTTTCTAGTTATCGTCGGAACAAAATAACAGTTATCTAGTTCTATTACAAGCTCACTGGGCAAAGAAAGACGGTAAACTCCTACGGTTACAGCATCAACTCTTGCTCCATTGCCGACGCGGAGGTCCACCTCCCCTTTACTCAGCAATCTTCTCCTTCCCAGTTCCTGCAAATTTGTACAAATGTGAGAACCACATCCGGTATCCAATACCCAAGATGAAGGAGCAGAAAGGTTTATCTCTATAACGTAAACATTAGAGGCGGAAGTCATACCTCCCCTCAATTTCTGTAGACCCTCAATGTATGAAGGACAGTTCCTCCGCCAATGACCAGCCTTGCCACAGTGGTGGCATTTCCCTTCCTTCACCGTGCTCTTCTTTTTCATCAGTGCTGAAGACTTGGGCTCAAGATGTGACTTAGGTCCTACCTTCGTCTTCTTGGAGCCCTTGGCTTTGCCCTTGCCCTTATGCACCATCAGTATGGGGCTGGCAGGCTTGGCCTTCTTCATGTTGATTTTGGCAGTTCTCAACATGCCTAGGAGTTCGGGCAGTGTCTTGTCTATCTCATTCATGTTGTAGTTCAAGACAAACTGCTCATAACTGTCCGGCAACGATTGTAGGATCAGATCCGTGGCCAACTCTTGACCAAGAGGAAAACCCAGCCTTTCAAGGTTCTCTATATACCCAATCATCTTGAGTACGTGAGTCCCTACTGAGTCTCGAACTCCCATCTTGCACTGAAACAACGCTTTCGTGATGTCGAACCTCTCTTGACGAGCATGCCCTTGAAACATTTTCTTGAGATGCTCGTCAATCTCCTTGCACCCCATGTTCTCATGTTGCTTCTGAAGCTCATAGTTCATGGTGGCAAGCATAAGGCACTCGACATCCAAAGCATCGTCAGTATACTTCTTATAAGTATCTTTCTCAGCACGGGAAGAGTTCCCGGTCGGCACCTTGGGGGCTTCTTCTTCCAAGACATAGAGCTTTCGCTCTTGCCAGAGAACAATTCTCAGGTTCCTATACCAGTCCATATAATTTGTCCCACTGAGCTTATCCTTCTCAAGGATGGCTCTCAGAGACAACGTGGAGTGTGCAACGCTTACCATGGAATTCTACAAGAATTTATGCAGAATAAAATCAGTACCTAAATTTCAATTACAATTTATTCTAATTAGGACTTCAATTAAAATACTCCCACTATTTTATTCGAAATGATAGCCCTCACTAACAATTTGGAGAGTTCATGCGAGCTACTCTCTTAGTGGACAAGATCCGTATTTCACCAACACTATGAGTCCGCTTTGGCGTTCCTCTCACGATGCGGTTATTTAGGTAGGCAACGCTTGCCAATTGCATCCTCATGCAATTCTTGTATGGTTGGTGAATAACTCCTTATTCGCATCCATCACATGGTGCATGCCAACCCTATGCCTCTAGGCACTCAACCTTTGAGGTCACCTAGTTAAGCTGGACCCGATGTCGACAGTGGGATATCACAATTATCCGCTCGCACCCTTACCAAGATAGATTAATGCACCTTGCTTTGGCAAGCCCACACTTCATCGATCGAGGCAGGAAGAGTGTCAGCCATCGGAAGGCATCCGAACACTTAATATTTGATGAAGGGATTTCAAATATAGGTTAACAATTAACCATGATCAACATTTGATCGACGTGCACATCCAAAGAAAAACAATTCTTCTAAAACCACATGCATCCCTTATGTGCACATCCTGACGCCATCAACATTTGATAGAAGGAAGGGCTAAATCTGAGCATCCGGAAATTTCCAAATCCTCAGATTTACATGCATTGGACAAAGGCAAAGACAGCTCAACTTAAAGCAGTAGACAAGCTCATCTCTCTTTGTTGGATTCAAAATCCAAAACAAAATCGAGGGATGGTTACTGCTAAGGAGATCACTATTTCTAACACTTAGAAATCCACTGAAATTCCAATCGTTCTTGGCGAGGAGACCAAGACTAAATCTAGACATTTAGAACACTTCTAAATCCCTAGGTTTACACGCACTGGAATAACAAACTTCCAAAACAACAATCATGGCCGTAACCTCACTTTGATACCACTGTTGGGTTTCTCTATAGGGTTGGCACAACGCTTGTGCACGCAGCGGAAAAGTAAAACATCAAGAAAAACCCAAAGAGATGTGGATCGGGCCATGAACAGTTGAATCAAGAAGTTAACAAAACTAGGCAAAAATTACCTCGATGGCATTGAGTCACAACTCAACGGAGATGCTCCAAACTTTATCTGCTTGCTGGTGGCGAGTTCTACGTGGAATAGTATCCACGTTTCTGCAGAAGTCCACACGAGCGGGAGAACGCCGAGCTTTCCGTCGCACGGAAGATCAGGATGGAGAAGACCGCACCTCGGCTAATCCACGGACTGCTAGGTCCGCGCCAGGAAGAGCAGCACCAGCGACAGTCGCCGGAGAAAAAGGTGGCAGCGGAGCGAACACGGCGGCGGAACTCTTCCGGCGGCGGGATCGGGATCGGCGGAGCGAACGAGCGGAACGTTTCCGTCGGGGTCGATTCGCACAGTAGACAAAAAGGATATCACCCGATAAAACCTAAGTGTTCTATTTATACTAGAGATATAAATAAACCCAGGAAAATCGCTATCCGCAGACCACCCAGAACTAGGGTTCAGAATCGGCGAGTATCAATCGGTGAGAATCGGCGACAATCGGCGAGAATCACTGAGCAGGTTCAGCGAGAATCACTCGACGGGTATCACACTGGATCGGCGAGAATCAGAGTTCAATACTCGACGATTCTCGCCGATCGTCGAGCCGCGCTCGACGATACACAATGATACTCGACGATCGTCGAGCCGCGGTCGACGACAATTGTCGAAGTAGTCGATCGTCGAGAATCAACAATTGATTCTCGACGATTCTCGTCGATCGGCGAGAATCAGAGAGACGATTCTCGCCGATCGGCGGGAATCAGAAGACGATTCTCGACTAATGTCATCGACCCTCGGACGACAATCCCAACCAGCCCTTCAAGGCAACATTTGCCCAACCCGATGATCCTATAAGGCGACACTTTGCCCATAACCCTATTCAGGTCGGTGATTGGTAACCTTTACCAACACAGTCAGTCAACCAACTTCTCCACATCTCTTGTGTGCGACCCTGCAGGCTCATATCGCGTTGGCAGTGAGATTACATGCTTGATCACTTCCAGATCATCATGGTGACTCCAACATAACCACCATCCCTGGGATGGCAACATCATGAGCATTTTTAGTCTTTCTAACCACTGTCTAAGACTCCCAACTATATCAACGGCCAGTCACTCTATGGGTCTCTAGCACCGAACCACATAGCCTAGGTCTGATTCCACTTGCATGTTGCTCTCACTGCATAGTCAGTTTAAGACGTATGCACGGGTCAAGCTTCTCTAGGATCCCAAAACATTTCCAAACATCACATAACCAAGTTATGTTCAAGGCTGGCTCCCCGACCTCCAAGTTAGCAGAACAACGTTTTCGCTCAGTTTTTCGGGTGCGCCTTGGAGTTAATCGCCAAGGATCCCTACTGCAATCTACCGTGTAGAAACCCAAAAACACAAAGCACAGAGTCTTCTCCGAAAAATCATACAATATGCAACATCACCGATCCAGACTAACAAGTCTGGGTAGGCTTTACACACAATGCCTATGTCCGTACTTCCATTCCGGACTCTATATGCAACACAAGGGGGACTATTCACGTCAACCCCAAGGAACACCGCACACTTACCACACACTCGCGGGAGCGGGTTTCCTTATGCAAAAGAAGGAGAGCTTCACATGCTCAAGTAGAGAATCGTTACCCTTGTAGTTCGCTTTTGCGCCATGGGAATCTACCCAGATGAAAAGCTTCGCAAGGGAATTTCCTCCTCGGATCTGGTCTCGGTTCTTGATTCGGTGCTCCGATGCTCCGCTGGCGGCCGGAATCCTCTTCTTCCTTCCTCCTTGCTCTCTCCTGTCTCTAACTCCTTAGAAAGAGAAGGCTTAAGAGAAAATGAAGAACTAATCCTCCATTCCCGGCCTTAACAAAGCAGGAACACATATGGGCCGTCAGATCTTATTTAAAGAAAACGAACGGCTCATATCTGCCCAAAATTCCTCATTCCTGGGCCGAACATGGCCTTGCACATGGCCATGTCCCAGGCTGTGTGCCCCGATACAGGCACGATAGTCTAGCACAGAGAAGGGCACGGGTCAAGAAAAGCCCTGTCTCAACCTAACAAGCCTGTGTCGTGTCCTGACAAGCCAGTATCCTAGGGGCGTGTCACAGGTAACTGCCACGCCAACCGATACGTCTCTTGGGAATACGGGTGGTGGCACGGGTATGCACACGCCCGTGTCACTCTTAACACGCCCGTGTCACGCCATCGTGTTTCCCATCGTGTCCTTTTCTGGACACAGCCGGCCAACACAGAGAAAGATACGGCCTTGGACATGCCCGTGTCCCAGGTCGTGTGCCCCTATTAAGGCACCAAATATTCCTTAGGACGCGACCGGTTCGATTACGATTTTCGGGGTGTTACAAATCTCCCTTTTTAAAGAATTTCGTCCCGAAATTATGTAAAGGTACACAAAATTTAAATGTTACCTGAGTTGAATAACTCGAGGTATTCCTCCAACATATTCTACTCTCGCTCCCATGAAAGCTCCTAACGTTCACAGTTATCCCAATGGACTTTAACCATTCGGATTTCCTTATTGCAGAGTCGTTTGACTTCAGAGTCTTCAATGCGTAATGGCACTTGATCGAACGCAATGACCTGCGAAGGCTCTTGAACCGCCTTCTGCAACATCGATATGTGGAACACATCGTGTAGGCCACTCAACTCCACTGACAGCTTCAATCGATACTCTGCTTCGCCAACCCGCTCCAGGATTTCAAATGGTCCAAGGTATCTCGGACTCAGCTTCTTCAAGCGTCTAACCCACGAGACACCCTTCAATGGCTTGATTTTCAAATACACCCAGTCGCTAACACCGAAATTCATGTTCCTATGCTTGGCATTATAGTATTTTTCCTGCCTGTCCTGAGCGATCATCAACCGTTCCTGAATTTTATGTATCATTGAAGTGGATTCTTCCACTGCTTGACGTTTGAATAACTTCGACTCGCCTGTCTCCAACCAAGACAATGGCGTGCGATACTTTCTCCCATATAAGGCCTCGAAAGGTGTCATTCCAATACTCGCTTGATAGCTGTTCTTATATGCAAACTCCATGTTGTACATGTGATCTTCCCACCGCTTTCCGAAATCCAGGACACACATGCATAGCATGTCCTCCATCGTCCTGTTGACCCTCTCGGTCTGACCATCCGTCTGTGGATGAAAGGCTGTCCTGAAACTCAACTTAGTTCCAACAGACTATGCACCAGCCTCCAGTCATTCGACGTGAAGCATCCATCTCGGTCACTAACAATACTGCGGGGCACACCATACAATCGAACAATTTTATCCACATAGATTTTGGCGAACCTTTCCACCGGATCTTCCTTCATGTTTGTGATAAAGTGCGACACTTTTGTTAATCTATCTATGACCACGTAGATGTCGTCGTTTCCCCTCTGCGACTTTGGCAAACCATGCACAAAATCCATAGAAATGTCGTCGAACTTCCACTCCAAAATAGGTAAGGACTTCAAGAAACCATCGGGCTTCTGGCACTCTGTCTTCACCATGACACATGTGAAAGAATTGGTTTTAAGATGTCCTAAACACCTAGAGGGGGGAGGTAAATAGGTTCAATTCTTTTTCTTACGGCAGATAATCGTTTTACTGTTAGATGACAGATTATTCAGCACAACACAGTTCACAGCACAAAATAAACAACACAGCAGCACAGAAGACACACAGTTTTATAGTGGTTCCCCAAGTGGTGGGTACATCCACATTCCCCCTTCGCCTATCTAGCAGTGTACTAGATTCAGCCTAACTTCCTTCTTCCTTCTCAGATCCGCAGATCTTACAACTCAGAACCCTAAAAGGTCCCTACAGCTCAGACTTCAGCAAGTCCTATAACTCAGATCCTCCCAAAAATCCTACCTCAGAGTGAGTCCACACTCCCACAGCTCAGGTAATTAAGCCCTACCTCAGCCTCTTCCCAGGCCTACAACTCAGAGAACTTAATCTCCTACCTCAGGCACTCAACCCTACCTCAACTTTTATAAATTTAGGCTTACAACTTAGAGGTATAATCCTCCTACACTCAGATCTGTAAAAGATCCTACAAAAATTGAAAATAAAGAGAATTATTCCTTCACCCAAATAGAGAGAGAAAGGGTGAAGGCTTCTTGATCAGTTCTTGATAGATCTGACCACTCTAGAATCAACCTGTTCTTAGCTTCTTCAAAGCTTCTTGAATCTGAACAAAGTAAGGTTGATCATCTTAAAGTTGGAGATGATCCTCAATCCAGCTTCTCCTAATCAGATGTGGTTCTGATTTCTTCTTACAGACTGTTCAGGATCCGCCCTCTCTCGATGACTTGTCGATTTCTAGATGAAGACTTCTCTCCTTCTTGTTGGTTTTTCCCTTCTTAGCTCAGCATCTATCTAATGATAGAGCATGTCTTTATATAGGCTTCATCCGAGGTTACAAGCTGATCCGGTTCGTAATAACCTTCTGACAGATCTGACAGAAACAACAAGCTGTGTTGATCATGACAGCTGTGAAGTCTCCAGTCATTATATCTAATACTTCAATGAACTTCATCTCAGCAGTAAAGTGTCGAGACAATACTGCAATTGTGTCGACACAAATAGTTCATGTGTCGACACAATCCATGGTGATGGCAACACAGCTTGCATATTGTCGACACAGCACTTCTCTATCTTCTTGACATAACTTCTGCAGAATGTGTCGACACATGTCCTGTGTGTCGACACAATCACTTCTTGTATTGACATAGTTGACTTCAACAACAATTCTGGTGTGTGTCGACACAAGCCCTGTTTGTCGACACAGTTGTTGTTGACTGAGCTTTCTATGTGTCGACATAAGTCCTGTGTGTCGACACAGTTGTTGTCGATAGAATCTCTGTGTTTCGACACAAGTCCTGTGTTTTGACACAAACCGGCTCCTGGAGTCGACACAGTCTTTGTCGGCAGAACATATGTGTGTCGACATAAGTTCTGTGTGTCAACACAAGTTCTGTCTGTCGACACAAGTTCTGTGTGTTGACACAAACCGGCTCCTGGTGTCGACACAAACCGGCTCCTGGTGTCGACACAGTCTTTGTCGACTGAATCTCTGTGTATCGACACAAGTTCTATGTGTCGACACAAATTGGCTCCTAGTGTCGACACAGCCTTTCCCATGTGTGACACAATGCTTCTCAAGTGTCGACACTTGTACTTAGAAAATTTTCTTTCATTTCCTTAACCTGCATATGGAAACTCAACACCACATCAAACACACCTTGATGAATATCATTGATTTAGGGGAGGCTTCTCCAAATCTGGTACATATTTTCCAATGTACCTAACAATCTCCCCATATTTGGAGAAGTCATAACCCTTAGTCAATGATATACATCACTTTATAATAAAACAAAGATTATGATGTATAAGAGCATTACTCAGACAGATTAATATATAAACAAAACCAGCATAATATCATCACAAAATATGATAATATATAGAGAACATGAATCAATGTTTTGTTTAACTACAAATAGTTTCTGAACACAGATTACATAGATTTTAAAACTAAAGATTACAAAGTTCTAAAATCTAGTCAATCTATTCTATGGCTGATCAGGCTCCTTGATTACAATGCCTTTATCGGACTGAATCCTTTCTTGTACAGTAGGTTCAGTGTCTTCAGCTGGCTTCTTTCCTTTAAGATCCTTTTTCTTGAGTTCTTCAGCCTTAACCTTTTGCCTTTCAAAATAATGATAAGACTTAGGAAAGTATTTGCTTTGTTCCACAACAGTAGCAGGTATTTTTCCGGCTTTGAGATCCCTTTTAAACTGAAATATGGCATCTTGCCTCTTCTGATACTTACTTCATTCTTGTTCTGAGTACCACTTGCCTCTATCTTGTATTTTATCTTTAACTGCTTTCCAGGCAGTGAGAATGATATTCCTAGAAGTGGGACTTCATTTTTCAAAATCAGGTTTTAGTTCAACCTGCTCTCTAAACCTTTTCTTAGAAAGTTGAGCTTCTTGCTCTCTTTTCAAGGCTGCTTCAGACATCACAACTTTCTTAATAACCACATTCTGAACCTCCTATGGAGGACTGTACATTTGTTGAACAACAGCTTGAATTCCTTCAAAGTCAGCAGGTGTATAAATGATTTGAGCCACTTCCTGCTGAGCCCCTTCATTGTAAGCAGCTTGAATGCCTGACTCAGCTGTGTTTTCATCATCACATAGAGGTGGATATCCAAGAGTGGCTCTGATAGTATTAGTTATACATTTAGCATGTTCAGAGCCTGCATTGACTAACAATCTCTCCCCTTTATGACTTCTCTTTCAACATGGTCTCTTAGATCATCCTTTTGGAACCGTATCTGATTAGCTAGATAATTTGTTCCTTCTTTGTAGAATGAACTAAACTTCAGCAGCTGATCAGAGATTACCTTTTGAGAGTCTTGAATAGCAGTACTAACAGCAGTCAAATTTGATTGGATTTGTTTATCAAACTCAGACTTTTCTTTAGCAATGTGTGCAGTGAAAGCATTTGCTGTATTCTTAATTTCTGTGACAATCACATTGTGGGATTCTGTTAGATTGTCATTCATTCTTATTTGATTTTCCAAAACATAGCCTTGTTTGACTGTTATATCATCTATCTGTGTTTTGTCTTCCACTTGTTGTTTGGCTAAATACACTACAGCATTACCACTCTTATGGAAGCAATATGTCATCTCCTTTTTATGCAGATTTACCTCAGATGTGATAGATTTGATATCTTGAGCCAAATAAAATTGAAGTTCCTTATGACTTTCATCTACATATTTCTCAAGAGCTGCTCTTTGCTCATCCATCTTAACTTGCAGTTGCGCTAGAAGGGAACTGAAGTCTACTACAGGTGTTGGAGTTTGTGGAACAGCTTGCAAGGCTTTCTTATAGCCAGAGCTCCTCTTCCTGAGTTCCACAATCTTTCTCTTCTTGGCCCTAGAGGCTGCTTCATCTTCTTAAGTTTTTGAGGAACTTGCTATGTCCATAGTGTCTTTTGGACTAGAGTCAATGATTGGCTGACTCTTTTCAGTACTTAGTAGCTGCCCCTTAGTCCTTTGCAGCTCCCCCTCAGTCCCTGCTTCTTATAGGTCAGGGAACAACTCCTCTAGAGTGAATTTGTGCTGCATTTGAATAGGAGTAATATCTTGCTCTTGTACAGTAGATGGAGTGTCATCAAATGCAGATGTATCCTTCATTGTAATATCTTGTGCTGGGACATTGTCTTGGTTAGTCTGTTCAACATCAGTCAGATGCACAATTAGTGTATCTGGATCAGTATCTTATGTAGCTTGATTAATATCATGTATTACCTCAAGTATAGTTTGAGTGGATGTTTCACTCTCCAATGCAGCTGTGTTGACAGGTGGTTGTTGCTCAGGAGCTCCACCTGAAGGTAATGCCTCTTGTTGAGTTGAAGCTGGAGAAAGCTCATTGGCTCACCCTTGATGAGGCTCTTCCTGTACTTGATCCAGTTGGATGTTGCTTTCTGGAATATGCTCCCCCTACACCTAACCATCATCTACAATCTCTGGAGTAGGTGATGTCCTAGCATGCTCTTGTCTTTCTTCATTTGATATGAAGACCACTTCTTCTTCTGAATCACTAGAAGATTCAGCTGTCTTGTGGGTTGGTTTCTTCTTTTGCTGTATTTGTTTTTGTTTCTGTGGAGTAGAAACTTCCTTAGTCAGGACCCTTTCCCATCTGGATAGTATTCTTAAATCCATTCTTCTCATATGGTTTATCTTAAATCCTGCTGTCTGATTCATTACTTCAGGAATGTTCTCAGCCAGATATAGACTTAGAATTCTGCCTCGATTAGATTTCTTTAGACTTTCTTTGATCTTTTAAAAGATCATAGCAGACCAGTTGGTTTTGACCTTGAAGATGATTCTGGTCATTAGATTGAACATGTAGGAAGATATCCTTTCATGTCCACCTGGTGTGCACAGAATTACTTTTCCTATAATTTCAGAATGAAATTTTCCCTGGGAGTTCATTCCCTTTCTGAGCATAGATGATCCAATCTTGGTGGTGGAATCCAGTCCACACCATTGGAGAGCTTCTCTAGTCATGGAAGATATTATTTCATCATCTTCTTGAACCCTTTACAAGTGTAGTGTCTTACTCAAACTCTTTAGGGTGAGTTTGACCTTGGTTCCTTGAACAGATGACTTAATTTTTAGGCCCATTGAATATAATGTTGCTGCTGTGTAGAATTCAAGAACCTCCTTCTTCCAAATCTTGGTATGTTTTGAGACCAAGTACTCTAAGCCATTCTTTGTGATTAGGGTAAGCACGGCTTTGATGTCGCTAGATCCACTCGCAAAGGCATCACAAACTAGTTCATAGCCTTTGTTGATGTTGTCTTCCAGCATTGGCGCCATGAGGTATGAGAGAGAGAGAGAGAAGAAGAGAGATGAAGGTCTGTCGACACAAGGATTAGGTCTCGAGAATGTTGGGAGCGTAGTCGATAGGGTTTTAATTCCACCTGTTTATATGTTTTCTAAACAAGGAAGGTCAACAGGCGGGTTGAGTTAAAAATATTGTGTCGACACTGTTGCGATCGTGTCGACACAGACTACTAAAGTCTCTAAAGAGAATTACTATTCTATGTGTCGACACCAATGGTGATGTGTCGACACAAATAATCTTAAGAACTTACACTACTCTCTGCGTGTCGACACAGACGACTGTATGTGTCGACACTAACATTTAAGTGTCAGGATAACTATATGTCGACACCAAATTCTGAGTGTCGATACAATCTTCTGGATGTGTCGACAGAATTTTCTTATATGTCGACACTATCTACTAAGTGTCGACACTTTTGTCTTTAAGTGTCGACACACATTTACTTAGTCAAATTTGTCATTCTTATTCTATGTTCAGCATACCTAATTCAATTTTAAAATAATTGAATTTAGTTTCATCCAGTGGTTTGGTGAACATGTCAGTAATTTGAAAATTTGTATTGACAAAATCTAAACTTATATCTTCCTTTTCAACATGATCTCTAAGAAAATGAAATCTTATTTCTATGTGCTTAGTTCTGCTATGTGAGACAGGATTTCTAGCAATAAAAATGGCACTTGTAGAATCACAAAATAATGGAGTTCTACTTACCTGGATTCCATAATCTTCAAGTTGATGTTGAATCCATAATAGCTGAGCACAACAGCAACATATTCAGACTCAGCAGTGGAAATAGCCACACTTGTCTACTTTTTACTGCTCCAAGACACCAATCTTCCTCCTAAAAACTGACATGTGCCAGTTGTACTTTTTCTATCTTTTTTGCATCCAGTAAAGTCTGCATCTGAATAGCCAGTTAGTAGAAAATCTCTATTCCTAGGGTACCAAAGGCCAAGATTTGGTGTTCCCTTAAGATATCTCAAAATTCTTTTGATTGTAGTATAATGAGAGTCTTTAGGGCAGGCTTGATAGCTAGCACAGACACCCATACTGCAGACTTTGCCATACTTCTTAATCAACTCCTTGGTGAACATAGACTGGGATATGGACAAGTCATCTTCAGTCTGTCTAACTTGGAGTCCCAAGAAGAATTTAAGCTCACACATACTGCTCATCTCAAACTTCCCTTGCATAAGTTTGGCAAACTTTCTACAAAGGTTGTTTTCTGTTGATCCAAAGATAATGTCATCAACATATATCTGGACTACGATCATCTTTCCTTTTGATTCCCTAAGGAATAAAGTTTTGTTTATTTTCCCCGTTGAGAATTTGTTCTCAATGAGGAATGTAGACAGGGTTTCATACCAAACCCTAGGGGCTTGTTTCGAACCATATAGTGCTTTCTTAAGCCTATAGACATACTTAGGATAGAGAGAATCTACAAAACCTGAGGGCTGTTCAACATAGACTTCCTCTTTTATGTAACCATTTAAAAGTACTGACTTGACATCCATCTGGAATACCTTGAACCCTTGGTATGCTGCATAGGCAAGGAATAGCCTTATTGCTTCCAACCTTGCCACTGGAGCAAATGTCTGATCAAAGTCTATTCTCTCTTCCTGCTTGTAGCCTTTTGCTACCAGTCTTGCTTTATTTTTGACTATGATGCCATTTTCATTTAGCTTGTTCCTGTAGATCCAGTTAGTCCCTATGACATTATGATCCTTTGGTTTAGGAACCAGCTCCCATACATTACATCTTCTGAATTGATTCAGCTCCTCCTGTATTGCATCAATCCAGTTTGGCTCTTATATGGCTTCTTCAAATTTCTTGGGTTCCATTTGGGATAGGAAACTTGAGCAAAGAACTGTGTTCATGTTCCTGCTCCTTGTCTGGACACCATATCTTGGATCACCAATAATATGGTGTGCTGAATGATCATTTAGATGCCTTGTTACTGGAGGCAATCCATCTACACCTTGATTTTCTCCAATCTCTTCAGCATGCTATACTTTATTGTCCTCTTCATTAGCTTGAGGGTCTTGTACTCCCCCTGGATAGCACCCATCAATTTCTACATCCTGCCTTGTAGGTTGGTCTTCATTAATGGTTAGTATGTCCATCTTTTCCTTCAAACCTATAGGGCTACAAGATACACTAGACTGCTCACAGTTGATTAGTTCAGTTTCATCAAAGCCTATATGAACAGATTCTTCTACAACTTGAGTAGTCAAGTTATAGACCCTGTAAGATCTTCTATTGTTACTGTACCCAACAAATATACCTTCTTGGGATTTGGCAGCAAACTTAGTTAAATAAGACTTGCCATTATTAAGTACATAACACTTGCTACCAAAGATCCTAAAATTGGATATGTTTGATTTTCTGCCTTTCATAATCTCATAGGGTGTCTTTTTATGACTTTTAGTGATGGATGCTCTATTGAGAACATGACATGCAGTGTTTACTGCCTTAGCCCAGAAATATTCTGGGAGAGAAATGTCACTTAGTAGTGTTCTACTAGGCTCAATAAAAGTCCTATTCTTTCTTTTTTCAGCAATACCATTTTGCTGAGGAGTTCTGCGTGAGGAGAACTCTTGATGAATCTCTAGTTCTTCACAAAATCTTGTCATGCATTCACACTGAAATTCAGTCCCATGGTCACCTCTGATTTTGACCACTAAACTGTTAAGTTCATTCTGAATTTGCCTAACAAAATTTTGGAAGACAGTAGGGGTTTCAGATTTCTGCCTTAGGAAGAAAACCCAAGTAAATCTAGAATAGTCATCCACAACTACAAGTGTTTAGACTTTCCAACCTATACTATGAACTGGCATAGGACCAAATAGATCCATATGCAGGAGGTACAAACACCTCACAGAATCTTTGGTATCATGTCCATGAAAAGAGGTCTTGGTCTGTTTGCCCTTTTGGCAAGCTGAACATACACCCTCTTTTATGCACTTGAACTGAGAACCATTCCTCACTAACTCCATGCCATATAGTTGGCTATAGTCTTATAGTTAAGATGAGCTACTCTCTTGTGCCATTTGACAAAATGAGATGCTTTCTCATCTGTAACTAAAAATATAGGAGAATTCTTATTCTTACTATCAAAACTGAGACAATAAACATTCCCCTTTCTATAACCTGACAAGATGACCTCTTGATCACTTGTCCTTCTAATCCGACACCCATTCTTAATAAATGAAGTGTCATAACCAAGACCACTCAGTTGGATTATGCTTATTAGGTTGTGTTTCAAACCTTTCACATAAGCCACTTGGGTGATAGTAGTTGAGCCATTAGAAATGTTACCAAACCCTTTGATGATCCCCTTTTCAGATCCACCAAAGATCACTTTGGGTCAATTCACTATTGGAGTGTAATCCTTCAACATCCTTCTTGTTCCAGTCATGTGCTTGGAACAACCACTGTCCAAGTACCATATTGGGGTATGGCCACTTGGACTCATCTGCATCAAATGTAATTACTTAACAGGTAAGCTGACATTTTTCCTAACACTGGTGTTGTGCCAACAATCTATGGCATAATGCCCAACCTTGCCACATCACCAGCACTCATATCTATTGTATCTTCTGTAGGGAAGGCGCAACCAACTCGCCCAAAAGCCCGGACTGTTTGGGAAGGCGCTACCACTCCTTTATAGAGCTGGTTACCCTAGGATCCACGGGGCGGCCAGTTAGGCCCCAGGGGACACACCCTTCTGTTTCGACTAGTGCGGGCCGTAGCACAGCACGCCGTACCTCCCAACACCGGGGGCATTGATGGAACCCAACAATACCCCCCCCCCCCCCCCCCAGCAACGACCCCGGGGTTTCGAACCCGTGACCTCCTCTGATACCACTTGTAGGGAAGGCGCAACCAACTCGCCCAAAAGCCCGGACTGTTTGGGAAGGCGCTACCACTCCTTTATAGAGCTGGTTACCCTAGGATCCACGGGGCGGCCAGTTAGGCCCCAGGGGACACACCCTTCTGTTTCGACTAGTGCGGGCCGTAGCGCAGCACGCCGTACCTCCCAACACCGGGGGCATTGATGGAACCCAACATCTTCTTTTAGATACAGTCTTAACAGCCTTGATATCAGTTGTCCTTTGGTTTAGTGCTGGGGCTGGTGCATCAAATACAAATGATTCCTGAAGAACATGGTGAGTGTGTACATGGGCTTCCCTAATGACAGTTGCACCCTTGTCATTCAGAATACCAGCCTTACAGTGACCATGTGTAATGTCATGGTCATACCTGTTAGTGCGCTGCATCACATTCCTAAAAGAAATAGGGGGTTTGGAAATTAGTGGCTGAACTTGGGCTTTGCCTTTTCTTTTAGAATTTGCTGCCCTAGTTCTTCCCTTAAAATCTAGACCTGTCTTACCCTTTTATGCAATGAAGTTATCAATCAAAGGTAAGACAGACTTTGGCTTTGAGAATTTAGCCACTATTTTCTTTTCTCTTTGTAGTCTGACTTCCAGACCCTTGATCTGATCATTTTTGAATGTGATTGTTCCCATTTGAATATAAGTTATATTTTTCAGCTTGGTAACCTCATTCATCGTCTGATCCAGCAATTTTTCTGAATTAGATGAAACCAACTTAAAAGATGCAATTTCCTTAGCCTGGTTTTTGACAAGGTTTCTGCTTCTCTTAAGTGCATGCAATAGATCACCATATTCATCAATAAGTTGATGAACATCCCTTTCAGATTCTGAACCATCCACATCTCTTGATGCAGATGCTTCTGATTCTGATCCAGTATAATAGTCAGAAACTGATGAAAGGTTGTTTACATTACTGGGACCAGGCTGATCCTGGCTCTGATCTTCTTCAGATATAGCCATCACCACTTTGCAATGAAGATCAACCCCATTGATTGAATCCAGCATTTGTAAGAATTCTGTCTCCTCTGAATCCTCTTCAGTTGTAAACAATCTAATGTAGGCTTCAGCTTCAGTCTCATCTTCAGAATCCGATGATGAGGAATCAGTCCAACTTTTCTCCTTCTTTGCAACAAAGGATCTCTCCTTCTTGCCCTTATTTTGATGTTTCTTCTTGTCATTTGATTCCTTTCTTTTGTCAGGACAGTAAGCAACTACATGTCCAGGTCTGTTGCAACAATAATAAGCAATCTTAGAAGAAGTTAATTTACTAGGTTTAGTGCCATACTTGTCCTTTCTTGAATATTTCTTTTTTTGATAATAATCATCCTTGGACTGCGAGAATGATGGCTTGGATCTCCACTATTTTTTCGTTAAGAATCTTTGAAATTATCTTGTGAAAGCAGCAAAGTTTTCATCAGAATTGAGGTTGTCTGATGTGTGATTGTCAGAATTTTCTTAGATGACTTCAGCAGCTTTCTTAGGAGGAGATGGAGACATCCTCCTATCTTTCTTTGTGGCTTCAACCTTGAAGGCAACTGACTTCTCTCTGTATTCAGACTTACTGCTTTTCTCCTCCTCCTTTCTAGCAGTGAGCTGCATCTCATAGGATAATAGTTTTTCAAAGAGAGTTGGTGGAGGTGTATCTGCAAGCCTGGCCACCTCTCTGATGGCACATATTTTAGTATCCGAGTCCTTGGTTATAGATCTAAGAAACTTATCATTGAGCTCATTTGTGCTAAACACCCTTCCATATGGCATTAGCTCATTAACTATTTTGAAAAACTTCTTGTAACACTCAGTTATGCTGTTTGTTTTGGCTTGTCTAAAACTTTCATATTCCTGTCCTCTGTCACTTCTTCTGATCCCTCCATGTAGACAATCAAGGTGTCCCACATCACCTTGGAGGTTTTATAGTGAATCAAGTTTTGGAATGTTGAGTCATCTATAACACTAAATATTATATTTTATGCTCTCTTATCCATAGTAGCCAAAATGATCTCATCCTTTGTCATTTCAGAAAAATCTTTTGGAGTCCTAAGATTTGCATCAAGAACTGAGATTTTCATGGGAATGAGTGACCCTTCTTTAACTGTAATATAGATTCTTGGGTCAGATGCTTCCATAAACAACCTGACTCTCTCTTTCCAAATACCAACAATTTTTTCCTATAGATAGGTAATTTCATGGATCCAAGTTCCTTGTGATTTTCCCCGGAACCCATTTTGTCTAAATGTTAACTACCTTACAGATCAAATCAGACTGTTAAGTCTTTTCTTGAGCAACCTCCCTCTGATACCACTTGAAAGAATTAGTTTCAAGATGTCCTAAACACCTAGAGGGGGTGGGTGAATAGGTTCAATTCTTTTTCTTAGGGCAGATAATCTTTTTACTGTTAGATCACAGATTATTCAGCACAGCACAGTTCACAGCACAGAATAAACAACACAGTAACATAGAAGACACACAGTTTTATAGTGGTTCCCCAAGTGATGGGTACATCCACTTTCCCCCTTCGCCTATCTAGCAGTGTACTAGATTCGGCCTAACTTCCTTCTTCCTTATCAGATCCGCAGATATTACAACTCAGAACCTTGAAAGGTCCCTACATCTCAGACTTCAGCAAGTCCTATAACTCAGATCGTCCCAAAGAATCCTACCTTAGAGTGAGTCCACACTCCTACAGCTCAGGAAATTAAGCCCTACCTCAGCCTTTTCCCAGGCCTACAACTCAGAGAACTTAATCTCCTACCTCAGGCACTCAGCCCTACCTCAGCCTTTATAAATTTAGGCTTACAACTCAGAGGAATAATCCTACTAAACTCAGATCTGTAAAAGATCCTACAAAAATTGAAAATAAAGAGAATAATTCCTTCACCCAAATAGAGAGAGAAAGGATGAAGGCTTCTTGAACAGTTCTTGATAGTCTGACCACTCTAGAATCAACCTGTTCTTAGCTTCTTTAAAGCTTCTTGAATCTGAACAAAGTAAGGTTGATATTCTTGAAGTTGGAGATGATCCTCAATCCAGCTTATTCTAATCAGATATGGTTCTCATTTCTTCTTGCAGATTGTTCAGGATCCGCCCTCTCTGGATGACTTGTCGATTTCTGGATGAAGACTTCTCTCCTTGTTGTTGTCTTTTCCCTTCTTAGCTCGGCATTTATCTGATGATAGAACATGTCTTTATATAGGCTTCATCCGAGGTTACCGACAGATCTGGTTCATAACGACCTTCTGATAGCTCTGACGGAAACAACAGCTGTGTTGATCATGACAGCTGTCAAGTCTCCAGTCATTATATCTGATACATCAATGAACTTCAGCTCAGCAACAAAGTGTCGAGACAATACTGCAAATTTGTCGACACAAATAGTTCATGTGTCGACACAATCCATGGTGATGTCGACACAGCTTGCATAATGTCGACAAAGCACTTCTCTATCTTATTGACATAGCTTCTGCAGAATATGTCGACACAAGTCCTGTGTGTCGACACAATTACTTCTTGTCTTAACATAGTTGACTTCAACAAAAGTTTTGGTGTGTGTTGACACAAGTCCTGTGTGTCGACACAGTTGTTTTTGACTGAGCTCTCTGTGTATCGACACAAGTCCTGTGTGCCGACACAGTTGTTGTCGACAGTATCTCTATGTGTCAACAAAAGTCCTGTATGTTGACACAAACCGGCTCCTGGTGTCGACACAGTCTTTGTCGACAGAATCTTTGTGTGTCGACACATGTTCTGTGTGTCGACACAAACCGGCTCATGGTGTCGACATAAGTTCTGTGTGTCGACATGAACCGGCTCCTAGTGTCGACGCAGTCTTTGTCGACAGGATCTCTGTATGTCGGCACAAGTTCCGTGTGTCGACACAAACTGACTCCCAGTGTCGACACAGCCTTTCCCATGTGTCGACACAATGCTTCTCAAGTGTCGACACTTGTACTTAGAAAATTTTCTTTCATTTCCTTAGCCTGCATATGAAAACTCAACACCACATCAAATACACCATGATGAATATCATTGTATTAGAGGAGACTTCTCCAAATCTGGTACACATATTCCAATGTACCCAACAATATGTTTGGCACTTGGCCCAATAAAGTGCTACATCTTTCTTTAATCCTGGCCAGCAGAACAAATTCTTCATATCTTTATACATCTTGGTGCTCCCCAGGTGGATTGATTACTTGGTATGATGAGTCTCGTACATTAACTCCTCCTGAAGGTTATCCGCACTAGGGACGCATAGACGACCGTCCCTCCGTAGCAGTCCATCCTCAATAGCAAATTGGGAATTTGACCCATCCAAAGATTCATCTAAGATCTACTTCATGCTGTTATCCTGAACCAAAGCCTGCCGAACTCTATCAGCTAGGTCATACTGTACCTCTGTCCAATACAATTTCACCTCGGCACTAATCTGCTTGTAGATGCAGGAGATCACTAATGCCTCCGAATCACGGACCAAACTCTCATCATGTACCGAGAACCATGTTGGGTACATTGGAAACTATGTACATAATTTGGAGAAGCCTCACCCAACTCAAAGATATTCATCAATATGTATTTGATGTGTTGTTGAGTTTTGATGGGTAGGTTAAGGAAATGCAGAAACTTTTCTAAGTACAAGTGTCAACACTTGAGAAGGAGATGTGTCGACACCAGAAGCCAGATTGTGTCGACACACAGGACTTGTGTCGACACACAGAAATTTTGTCGACAACAACTGTGATGACACACGGGATTTGTGTCGACACACTCAAGAATTCTGTCGACACCAACTATGTCGAGACCAGAAGCAGATTGTGTCGACACACAGGACTTGTGTCGACACACAGATATTCAGTCGACAATACCTGTGTCGACATACAGGACTTGTGTCGACACACAACAGGACTTTGTCAAACATCAACTATGTTGAGACTAGAAGCTATTGTATCAACACATAGGACTTGTTTCGACACATTCCACAGAAGATGTGTTGAGAAGATAAAGAAGGGCTGAGTCGACATTGTGTGAGCAGTGTCGACATCTTCAAAATTATGTCGACACATGGTGTATTTGTGTCGACACATTTGAAGTTTTGTCTCGACACATTTCTGCTGAGATTGAGTACATTGAGGTATCAAGTGTGAAGACTGAAGACTTGACAGCTGTCATAACTAACAAAGTTGTTGCATCTGTCAGAGATGTCAGAAGGCCGTTATGAACCAGATCAGCAGGTAACCTCGGATGGGGTCTATATAAAGACATGCTCTATCGTCAAATAGAAATCCAACAAGAAGAAGAGAAGTTTTCATCCAAAAATCAACAAGTCTTTAGCAGATCCTGAACAAGTCTGCAAGAAGAATTCAGAGCCACATCTGAATAGAAGAATGAAGCTGGATTGAAGATCATCTCCAACTTCACAAGAAGATCAACCTTAATTTGTTCAAATTCAAGAAACTTTGAAGAAGCTAAGACAGGTTGGATCTTAAGCAATCAGATCTATCAAGAACTGATCAAGAAGCCTTCACCCCTTTCTCTCTCTACCTGGGTGAAGGATTTATTCTCTTTATAATCAATTTTCTTTATAGGAGCTTTTATAGATCTAAGTGTAAGAGAGTTATCTCTCTGAGTTGTAAGCCTAAATCTATAAAGGCTGAGGTATGGCCAAGTTCCTGAGGTAGGGGATTAATTTCTCTGAGTTGTAGGCCTGGTGAAAGAGACTGAGGTTGGGCTGGATTGCCTGAGTTGTAGGAGTGTGGACTCACTCTGAGGTAGGGTTCTCTGGAAGAATCTCAGTTGTAGCACTTGGTGAAGTGTGAGCTGTAGGAACCTTTCAGGGTTCTGAGATGTAAGATCTGAGAATCTGAGAAGAAAGAAGGGAGTTACGCCGAATCTAGTATACTGCTAGATATGTGAAGGGGGAAAGTGGATGTACCAATCTCTTGGGGAACTACTATAAATCTGTGTGCATTCTGTGTTGGCTGTGTATGATTTTAAACTATGGTGTGATAATTACTGAATAAGTAGTCTAACAGAAATAAATCCTATCTGCCTTAATAAAAAGGAATTGAACCTATTCACCCCCCCCCTAGGTGTTTAGGAGATCTTGAAACCAATTCTTTAAAGTGGTATCAAAGCGAGGTTACTCAAGAATAGACTTAACAATCTGAGTTGATCTATAAGGCAGTTATCAGTTAAACAAAATGGGTTCAGGTGAAACTCACAAGGAACTTGGATCCATGAAACTACCTATTTGTAGAAAGGAAATTTTTGGCATATGGAAAGAGAGAGTCAGATTGTTCATGGAAGCTTCTGACCCAAGAATATACATCACAGTCAAAGAATGACCATTCATTCCTATGAATATCTAGCTCTTGATACCAACATCAGGACTCCAAAAAGTTACTCTGAAACGATAAAGGATGAGATAATCTTAGCCACCATGGATAAGAGAGCACAAAATATAATATTTAGTGCTATAGATGACTCAACCTTCTGAAACCTAGTTCACCACAAAACCTCCAAAGAGATGTGGGATACTTTAATTGTCTACATGGAGGGATCAGAAGAAGTGAGAGAGGACAGAAAGTCTATGCTATATTATGAATATGAAAGATTTAGACAAACCAAGACAGACAGCGTAACTGAGTGCTACAAGAAGTTCTTCAGAATAGTTAATGAGCCAATGTCTTATGGAAGAGTCTTTAACACATATGAGCTCAATGATAAGTTTCTCAGGTCACTAACCAAGGACTGCGATACCAAGATATGTGCCATCAGGGAAGTGGCCAAACTTGCAGACACCTTGATGAGTAGTTATTTATAAACATTTTAGTATACATTTTAGTTTAATTTCTAAATATAATTTGTAAAATTTTATGTAAATTATTGAATAAATGGTTTGTTTTTTTTATTCTCTAAATAAATATTTTTAGAAATTAAATAATCTATTATAACAAATATACGTTGTTTAGATATAAGTTAAATAAAATATATAATTGTTGTATTTATATACTATTTATATATAAAATAAAAATAAAAGTAGATTATAACTATTATAATAAATATTAAATATAATAGTAAAGTTATGATAATAATATAAATATTTATACCACTTTCATATAGTATATAATATATATAATAATAATAAAATAATTATAGTATTTAGTTTATAATAATAAATAATAATGATAATCATAGCTTATAATAATAATAGTATATATATAATTAATATATCATTTTATGTATATATATAAAGTTAAAATTAAACAATTATATTAAATAATTAAATTTAGGTATATATAAAAATATATATACATATATGTAAATAAAAAAATAATAATAAATAAAACCTATCACAAAATAATTTTATCATATCAAAATATATATTATATGTATAATTATATATATAATGTATTTTTATAACAAAATAAATAGAAACTTAAGATTATTATTCCATATGTATAAATCTGGAAATACATAATATAAGTAATATGTTTCTGTGTTTTACCGAAATGATCAATTGGTTTGGTGGAATGGTATCTAGTTAATCTCTCTTGTTGCTTGGGATCGAAACTAGGCCAACGCATTTTTTTTGGATTTATTCCAGCCCGCCAACTCTCCACGACCCGCAACCTGCTACCCGGACCCTCAACCTGCTACCCGCCAACCCGCCAGCTCAACCTGCTACCCGCCAGCTTTTCCATCAGCAGCCCACCAACAGCTTTTCAATCAGCCAGCTGCCATCAGCTGCTTTTCCATCAGCAGATGCAGTTCTTATCCAGCCAGCCAAGTCAGCTCCATCCATATCCAAACCGCCACGTGTCAAGCTGTCCAATAGCCAGTTGTCCTATAAGCAGAATTTCAGCTTTTGCAAAAGCTGTTTGGCAGCTTTTCAAAAAGTGCTTTTCCAAAAGCATTTATTTTTTTCCCTATAAATAGAGGGGCAGGGCTGAGTAGAATTATTGGAACACCAGCAGCTTCCTTAAGAACTGTTAGGACTCCCCAGCTCTCTGACAAGGAACTGGTAGTAGCTTTCAAGTATTCAAAAGTTCTGTAAGTTGTAATATTTTAGCTTTTTTTCAGCTTTTTAGAAAGTTGTAATAATTTTTGAACCTTATAAAATAAACTCTTTCAAATTCAATTCTGAGTATTTTACTGTTTTATTTTTTACTCACCTTTATTTTTTTCATACTATCCCGAATGAAAGGCGAAGCTCTGCTTATGTCCTGGATTAAGATAGCGTGAAACTGCTTTTAAAATTATTTTCAAAATCTTATTATTTCATACTATCCCGAATGAAGGGCGAGGCGAAAGCCTATGACCTGGATTAAGATAGTGCGAAAGCTCTGCAAAATTTTAGATTTTACTACCCTATCCCGAATGAAAGGCGAAGCGAAAGCTTAAGTCCTGGATTAAGATAGATAGATAGATAATATTTTCTGTACTTTATACCGCCCCCATCCTGAGAAGAGGCTAAGAATCCTTAGCACTTGGTCAAGATGAGCTCTGGGTTGGATATTATTTTCAACTATTTCAACTCTACTTTCTAGTTATCCTAACTAGGGTTTTCTGTTAATTGATCATATACCAGGTGAAGAGACACTACGTTTACGTTAACCCGTTTTAAACGCAAGCCTCCCCGGTCGTACTTTCGAGTCAGTGATGCTACCAAAGGGACCCTATTGTTAAGTTAGGTAATTAAGGAATAAAGTTGTTCTTTAATAGGTGAATTATTATTCTCTCAAAGTAATTCTGAAATCGAGGACTACCTTCTAAGTCCCTATCTTAATAAAATCACGTATATATAATTTTTTTTTTCTTTTATATACACTCTACTCCGTTCGTTCGATAAAATAATAGTCTGTTCTAAAAAGTAGAATAATTAACACCGATCCTAGGAAAAATACGACCTTGATATTTTCTACATAATAATATACTCTTATGCGATAGGTACTCTTGCCTTAATCCACAGGATATAAGTAAAAAAAGAGATAGACTTATATACGTAAAAGATTATATAAAACCAAATCTATCTTCTTTAAAACAAACATTACTTATCAAGCTTTTTGGCGCCGTTGCCGGGGATTAGTTTATATGTGTTAATATTTGAAAATAAAAGAACGCTATTAATTTTATCTTTTTTTTTCTTGTTACTTAAAAACCTTAGTTTTTACAAAAACAAAACAAACATAAAATTCCCTGAATTTAGAACTTTGTTTTTATAAAACCTAAATTTTTATTAACAAGTTTCTTAACCACTAACGAATTCTAAAAAAAAACCTAACCTACTATTTTAACATATTTTATAAAAAATTTCTTCTTAAAAAAAACTAGATTATAATAAAAACTGCTTTTTATTATAAAACTTCTTTTATAGAAAACCTGTTTTATATAAAAAACCTGTTTTTAGTTATTTTCCGTTTTAAGTCTTTTCGTGTGTTTGTATTTGTGTGTTTAGATATATTTTAAAAAGTAGTTTATATAAAACCTGTGTTTATATAAAACATGCTTTTTACATTTTTTTTGTTTTGCTCAAAAAGTCTTTTTTAGTGTATGACCCGCAAAACTCCATCTGATTTAACTCTTGAACTTGATCCTGAAATCGATCGCACCTTTCGCAGGCGCCTCCGATCTCTGAATCAAGAGCTTGTATTAAATCTGGAAGAGTTCGTAGGCACCGCACACGTATAAGAAATGGCAGCAGAACAACAACAAATGCCAGAGGTGGTCCCCCAAAGGACCATGTCTTATTATGCACGACCCAATTTAGATGACACCGGGTCTACTATCGTTCGTCCAACAATTGCTAATAATAACTTCGAGATTAAATCGAGTATAATCCAAATGATTCAAAATTCCGTTCAATTCGATGGATTGCCCGACGAAGATTCAAACACACACTTGTCCAACTTCTTAGAAATATGCGACACATTTAAGATAAATGGCGTCACTGATGATGCCATCCGTCTTCGCTTATTTCCTTTTTAGCTACGAACTAAAGCCAAACAGTGTCTAGGTTCTCTCCCCAGAGGATCTATTACCACTTGGGCTGAAATGACCGAAAAATTCCTTACAAAGTATTTTCCACCTGCAAAAACCGCACGTCTGCGTGCGGATATTTCTTCCTTTATACAAGGCGAGTCCGAGTATCTGTATGAGACTTGGGAACGTTTTAAGGAATATCTACGTCGGTGTCCACATCACGCACTGCCAACTTGGCTCCAGGTACAAATATTTTATAATGGTTTGAATATTCAAACCAGGCAAGCCATTGATGCTGCCGCTGGGGGCACGCTCAATAACAAAACCCCCGAGGCCGCTCAAACACTTTTTGAGGAGATGGCCATGAACACGTACCAGTGGAACGTTCCAAGGTCACGCCCTAAACAAGCTGGGATTTATGAGCTCGACACTTCTTCTACTTTAGCACTCCAAGTAGAAAATTTAACTAAACAATTGGCAGGAATATCTGCTTCCTCCGCCTCAACATCTTGGAATCCGCCTAATTCAACTAATAATAATGAAGAAGTCGACTAAATGGGGAACTCATATAGACCTTCCTATAATCCAAATAATAATAATAATAATAATTCTTATAATCCAGGATATAGGAACCATCCTAATTTTTCATGGAGCAACCCCAATAATGCTCAACGCCCTCCGATTGCAAATCCAAGTGGATTTGCACCGCAACCCCCACAACCACAAATACCACCACCGCAACCGCACCAATTTAGGCCAACCCCGATAGAAGACATATTTACGAAATATGTCAGTATTAATGAGTCCAATATCCGGAACCTGACCGGATCAATTAAAAACTTAGAAACACAAATTGGACAAATTTCAAAAATGTTATCGGAACGCCAACCTGGTAATTTTCCAGGAAATACGGAACCAAATCCGCGGGATACTGGCCATTCCAGTAACCCATCAAGTTGACAAGCCGTTAAACTACGAAGTGGCAGGGAGCTACCACCACCCGTTAGGGTAGAAAAAGAAGTTAAGGTTAGCCTTCCTACACCACTTCCCGTTACGTCTCTGCCTCCTCAACCCCCGCGAATTTATTCCCCACATGTTGTTTTACCTTATCCATCTAAATTAAAAGAAGAACGAGAAGATGAACAATATAAAAACTTTCTAAAAATGTTAAAACAAATTCAAATCAATATACCTTTCTGCGAGGCAATTGCACAGATGCCTAAATACGCAAAATATTTAAAAGCGTTACTTTTAAATAAAAAGAAACTCGAAGATATTTCTAGAGTTTTCCTTAACGCTGAATGTTCAGCCATTTTATTACATAAATTACCCCCAAAATTAAACGATCCGGGACGATTTTCCATCTCGTGTCTCTTCGGTAATCTATTAATAAAAGATGCGTTAGCAGATTTAGGTGCTAGCATAAATTTAATGCCCTACTCGCTCTTTCAAAAACTAGGATTAGGTAACCCCAGCCCAACAAAAATGAGCATCCAGTTAGCAGATCGTTCTATTAAATATCCAATAGGGATAGTAGAGGATGTTCTGGTCAAAATAGACAAGTTTATCTTCCCGGTAGACTTTGTTATACTTGACATAGAGGAAGACGCCGATGTTCCCATAATTCTCGGTCATCCTTTTCTCGCAACCTCTCACGCGATAATAGACATAAGTAACGGTAGACTTCTCTTACGTGTAGGAGATGACAAGGTTACTATCGATATAGATCCCTCTATGAAAAATTCTTTAATAAACAACGATTCCTGCTATCTTGCGGAAGCCTCTTTTGAGGAAAATGGTTTTCCCTATTCTGATTTACTTTCAATAACTGTAGAAGAATCGGACTTGGCAGACTTACCCCTTTCACAAGAAATGCCTACCGATGACCCTTTAGAACCTTTTATATCCTTAACTTCTACAACTCTAAAAACCCCAACTTCATATGAAAAGCCACCAACCCTCGAGTTGAAAACACTTCCCGCACATTTAAAATACGTTTTCCTTGAAGCCGAATCAAACTCCCTGTTATAATTTCTGCCGAATTAAATGATAAAAAAACGTCTGAATTAATAGAAGTGTTAAAACAACATCGTCATGCATTAGCATGGCAAATTTCTGATATCCAAGGACTCAACCCATCTTTTTGTACGCATAAAATATTTTTGGAAGATAACCCTCGTAAATCTATCCAGCCCCAACGACGTTTAAATCCTAATATTAAGGATGTCGTAAAAGCTGAAGTAATGAAATTATTAGACGCAGGAATTAGCTATCCAATCTCAGATAGCACATGGGTTAGTCCCGTACAAGTCGTCCCTAAGAAGGGCGGTATAACGGTAGTACCAAATGCTAATAATGAACTAATTCCAACACGTACTATTACGGGTTGGAGGATGTGCATCGACTATCGAAAATTAAATGATGCCACCCGTAAAGATCACTTTCCACTACCGTTTATAGATCAAATATTAGAGCGACTCTCGGGTCACTCATATTATTGTTTTCTCGATGGTTATTCAGGGTATTTACAAATTCCTATAGCCCCTGAAGACCAAGAGAAAACTACGTTCACTTGCCCCTTTGGTACTTTCGCCTATAGGCGAATGCCGTTTGGACTTTGTAATGCGCCAACTACATTTCAAAGATGTATGCTAGCTATTTTTGGCAAGTTAGTAGAGGACGTTATGGAAGTATTTATGGATGATTTCTCCGTATTTGGAGACTCATTCCATACGTTTTTAGATAACCTCGCTCGTGTTCTTCAACGCTGTGAAGACACGAATTTAGTGTTGAACTGGGAGAAATGCCACTTTATGGTCCGCGAAGGTTTAGTTCTCGGTCATAAAATTTCTTCCCAGGGAATCGAGGTCGATAAGGCCAAAATAAAAATAATTGAAAAACTTCCTCCTCCAACAAATGTAAAATCTATTCGAAGTTTCTTAGGCCATGCAGGTTTCTATAGACGGTTTATTCAAAATTTCTCTAAAATAACAAAACTGTTAACTCATTTATTAGAAAAAGAAGCCCCATTTATATTCGATAGTGAATGCTTAGTAGCATTCAATCTTATTAAAGTCAAACTTATCAACTCTCCTATTTTAGTAGCCCCAGATTGGTCCTTTCCTTTTGAGATCATGTGTGATGCCAGTGATTATGCGGTAGGAGCTGTCTTAGGACAACGAGTAGACAAATATTTTCATCCTATCTATTATGCAAGTAAAACTCTCACATCCACACAAACCAATTACACGACCACGGAAAAGGAACTACTGGCAATTGTATTTGCATTTGATAAGTTTAGATCTTATATAACGCTATCAAAAGTTATAGTTTTTACGGATCATTCTGCTTTAAAATATTTACTAACTAAGGCAGATGCAAAACCCCGTTTATTACATTGGATTCTCTTATTACAAGAATTTGATTTAGAGATCCGAGATAAGAAAGGCGCAGAGAATTTGGTAGCCGATCATCTTTCTCGACTAGAGAATGCTGCAACAGATACACTCATGGAAGCCGACATCGAAGATAAATTCCCTGAAGAAAGTCTTCTCGCGTTCGAAAAGGTAACAAACTCTTCTACTCCTTGGTTCGCAGACTTGGCTAACTATTTAGTAGCCCGAGTCCTTCCAAAAGCTTTTTTACTTCAAGAAAAGAGGAAATTCTTTTCTGACTTAAAAAACTACTTTTGGGAAGACGCGTATTTATTCCGAGTCTGTGCCGACCAAGTAATTAGAAGATGTATTTCGAACGAGGAAGGACTAAAAGTACTACGGCACTGCCATGAAGGACCAACCGGCGGACATTATCAATCCAACCGGACAGCACGTAAAGCCCTTGAAGCAGGATTCTTTTGGCCTACTTTATTCAAGGACGCTCAAAAATTGGTAAGCGTTTGCAACCGCTGTCAACGGTCAGGTAACATTTCCCGTCGGGACGAAATGCCCCAAAACTTTTACTTAGAATGTGAAATTTTTGATCTGTGGGGCATAGATTTTTTAGGCCCTTTACCTTCTTTTAAAAATCATTATATCTTAGTAGCGGTCGATTACGTTTCACGATGGGCTGAAGCGCAAGCTTTTCCCACCGCTGACGCGAGAGTCGTCGTTAAATTTCTAAAAACCTTGTTTTCACGTTTTGGCATGCCTAGGGCTATAGTTAGCGATCGAGGTACTCATTTTTGTAACACCCAGATGGCTAAAGTGTTAGCCAAATATGGAGTTACTCATAAACTCGCTACCGCTTATCACCCCCAAACAAGCGGCCAAGTGGAGGTAGTCAATAGAGAACTAAAGTGCATATTAGAAAAGACTGTAGATACCAATCGAAAAGATTGGTCCCTCAAATTAGATGATGCACTTTGGGCCTACCGTACAACATTCAAAACTGCGATCGGTTGTACACCTTATCGTTTAGTATATGGAAAGGCATGCCACCTACCTGTAGAATTAGAACATCGCGCATACTGGGCGCTAAAATTCCTTAACTTAGATACAAACTTAGCCGCCGAACAACTTAAATTTCAACTCAATGAACTTGAGGAATGGCGTGCAAACGCCTATGAAAATAATAAATTTTATAAAGAGCGATCTAAGTTTTATCATGATAGGAAAATTAAATTTCCAAAATCTTTTTCACCAGGTGATCTTGTCCTACTATATAACTCACGCCTTAAATTATTTCCAGGAAAATTAAAATCCCGATGGACCGGACCCTATACTGTTAAACAAATCTGGCCATATGGGACCGTTCTTATTTCTTACCCTGAACTAGGAACTTTCAAAGTAAACGGGCACCATTTAAAACTATATTTTACTGGGGACCCTTTTCAAAAAGAACCTGAAACCATAACACTACTCCATAACCTCGAAATATAAATTCACTTGTATATTTCCATCTTTTATGCTTTTGTATATTCTGTACATATTTTTCACTTCATACCTATGCCTAACATAAGTATGGGGGTGCTTTTAGCTGCAATTTTTTATCACTTTTATCTTATATCTTTCCTTTTAAAATAAAAACATTGTTTATTTTATTACTCATCCAAAACAAGTCAAAATTTTCAAAACCATACTATGTAAATATTTTCCAAAAATCTGAGTTGATAAAAATGCAACTTATTCAATTTTAAAATTTACGACTCCTTCTCATAACTAGATAGATATAAATATCCGGAATAAACTTGTTAAACCTACCTTGTAAAATTTCATTACAATCGAAGTTAGTTTTTTAGCAAGCTTGCTTTAATATATCAAAAGAAATACATATATATATATAATAGAAGCCATCATATTATGTTCAACAAACAATTTTAGACTGTAATTATCATTACTTCAATCTTGTTAAAATATAGAAAATATCAAGCTATTACCATTGCTCTCAAAATCTTTTATCAAAATTATTTTTACAACCCCTACCTACTATTTCGCTTGGCATGTTTCTTTACGCACGCAAGCATCTAGGAGTATGTGCTCCTAGAAAAGAAAAGATCTTATGTCCATGGGAATAAAAAAAAATTCCGTAAACATGGGCATCCAATAAATATTAAAAGATCATATGAAATGGAGTATGTGCTCCTAAACATATGCATTGGATTAATTCAAAGTTCAATTCTACAAAGTGTTTTTTGCTATTTTGGAAAATATTTTCCTAAAATAGTTGTAACAATGCATGAATATGAAAAAAAGGTGAGAGGATAAAATTCATCACCTCCTATATGGGCAAAACCACCAAGTTGATATCCCATAAAACCACTACAAAATTGAATTAATTTTGCTTAAAATTTTGAGAGAGCATAATTAATAGGTTGTAATTTTTCAACATATCTCATACAAGATATAGTAGTCATAAAGCCACTCTATCCTTGTTATATCTGATTTTAATATGTGCTTACTATTTGTTTTCAAAAACTTTTTATGGCTATAAATTCTAACTCTGGTATCAATGATATATATATACGAAAGCATTTAACTCTTTATTCACCGGATGTTTATACCTATTTTATCTTGAAGAATTAAATTGATAGTAAATAGAAAATTTCATAACTTGTAAATATACTCAACTCTACATTTGCTCTGGAATAGCAAAAATTAAGTATGAGGGTATTTGATGAGTAGTTATTTATAAACATTTTAGTATACATTTTAGTATAATTTCTAAATATAATTTGTAAAATTTTATGAAAATTATTGAATAAATGGTTTGTTTTTTTTATTCTCTAAATAAATATTTTTAGAAATTAAATAATCTATTATAAAAAATATACGTTGTTTAGATATAAGTTAAATAAAATATATAATTGTTGTATTTATATACTATTTATATATAAAATAAAAATAAAAGTAGATTATAACTAATATAATAAATATTAAATATAATAGTAAAGTTATGATAATAATATAAATATTTATACCACTTTCATATAGTATATAATATATATAATAATAATAGAATAATTATAGTATTTAGTTTATAATAATAAATAATAATGATAATCATAGCTTATAATAATAATAGTATATATATAATTAATATATCATTATATGTATATATATAAAGTTAAAATTAAACAATTATATTAAATAATTAAATTTAGGTATATATAAAAAAATATATACATATATGTAAATAAAAAATAATAATAAATAAAGCCTATCACAAAATAATTTTATCATATCAAAATATATATTATATGTATAATTTTATATATAATGTGTTTTTATAACAAAATAAATAGAAACTTAAGATTATTATTCTATATGTATAAATCTGGAAATACATAATATAAGTAATATGTTTCTGTGTTTTACAGAAATGATCAATTGGCTTGGTGGAATGGTATCTAGTTATTCTCTCTTGTTGCTTGGGATCGAAACTAGGCCAACGCATTTTTTTGGATTTATTCCAGCCCGCCAACTCTCCACGACTCGCAACCTGCTACCCGCCAACCCGCCAGCTCAACCTGCTACCCGCCAGCTTTTCCATCAGCAGCCCACCAGCAGCTTTTCAATCAGCCAGCTGCCATCAGCTGCTTTTCCATCAGCAGATGCAGTTCTTATCCAGCCAAGTCAGCTCCATCCATATCCAAACCGCCACGTGTCAAGCTGTCCAATAGCCAGCTTTCCTATAAGCAGATTTTCAGCTTTTGCAAAAGCTGTTTGGCAGCTTTTCTATAAGCTGTTTGACAACTTTTCCAAAAGTGCTTTTCCAAAAGCATTTATTTTTTCCCTATAAATAGAGGGGCAGGGCTGAGTAGAATTATTGGAACACCAGCAGCTTCCTTAAGAACTGTTAGGACTCCCCAGCTCTCTAACAAGGAACTGGTAATAGCTTTCAAGTATTCAAAAGTTCTGTAAGTTGTAATATTTTAGCTTTTTTCAGCTTTTTAGAAAGTTGTAATAGTTTTTGAACTTTATAAAATAGACTCTTTCAAATTCAATGCTGAGTATTTTACTGTTTTATTTTTTACTCACCTTTATTTTTTTCATACTATCCCGAATGAAAGACGAAGCTCTGCTTATGTCCTGGATTAAGATAGCGTGAAACTGCTTTTAAAATTATTTTCAAAATCTTATTATTTCATACTATCCCGAATGAAGGGCGAGGCGAAAGCCTATGACCTGGATTAAGATAGTGCGAAAGCTCTGCAAAATTTTAGATTTTACTACCCTATCCCGAATGAAATGCGAAGCGAAAGCTTAAGTCCTGGATTAAGATAGATAGATAGATAATATTTTCTGTACTTTATACCGCCCCCATCCTAAGAAGAGGCTAAGAACCCTTAGCACTTGGTCAAGATGAGCTCTGGGCTGGATATTATTTTCAACTATTTCAACTCTACTTTCTAGTTATCCTAACTAGGGTTTTCTGTTAATTGATCATATACCAGGTGAAGAGACACTACGTTTACGTTAACCCGTTTTAAACGCAAGCCTCCCCGATCGTACTTTCGAGTCAGTGATGCTACCAAAGGGACCCTATCGTTAAGTTAGATAATTAAGGAATAAAGTTATTCTTTAATAGGTGAATTATTATTCTCTCAAAGTAATTCTGAAATCAAGGACTACCTTCTAAGTCCCTATCTTAATAAAATCACGTATATATAATTTTTTTTTCTTTTATATACACTCCACTCTGTTCGTTCGATAAAATAATAGTCTGTTCTAAAAAGTAGAATAATTAACACCGATCCTAGGAAAAATACGACCTTGATATTTTCTACAAAATTTTATACTCCTATACGATAGGTACTCTTGCCTTAATCCACAGGATATAAGTAAAAAAAGAGATAGACTTATATACGTAAAAGATTATATAAAACCAAATCTATCTTCTTTAAAACAAACTTTACTGATCACACCTCTACTCCAACTCTATTTGGAATACTGCTATCATATGAGATGCAGCTTATGGCCAGAAAGGAGGAGGAGAAAAGTAATAGGTCTGAGTATAAAGAGAAATCTGTGGCCTTCAAGGTTGAAGCCCCAAAGAAGGATAGGAGGATGTCTCCATCTCCTCCTCGGAAAGCTGTTGAAGTTATCTCAGAGAATTCTGACAACAACACACCAGACAACCCTAATTCTGATGAAGACTATGTTGCCTTCACAAGGCAATTCCAAAGATTCTTGAAGAAAAAATAGTGGAGAACAAAGCCATCCTCCTCACAGTCTAAGGATGACTATTATCAGAAAAAGAAACCTTCTAAAAAGGGCAGGTGTGGCACTAAACCTAGTAAATTAACTTCTTTTAAGATTGTTTGTTATTGTTGTAACAGGTCTGGATATGTTGTTACTGACTGCCCTTACAAAAAAAGGAATCTAATGATAAAAAAACATCTAAATAAGGGCAAGAAGGAGAGATCCTTTATTGTATAGAAGCAGAAGAGCTGGACTGATTCCTCATCATCAGATTCAGGAGAAGAGGCTGAAGCTGAAGCCTATATTGGATTATTCACTACTGAAGAGGATCCAGTAGAATCAGAATTCTTGCAATTGCTAGACTCTATAAATGGAGTTGAAGATCATCATTGCAGAGGGCTGCTGGCTTTGTCTGAGGAAGATCAGTGCCAGGAAAAGCCTGGTCCCAGTAAGGTAAACAACCAATCTTCAGTTTCTGATTATTACACTGGATCAGAATCAGAAGCATCTCCATCAAGATATGGGGATAGTTCTAAATCTGAAGCGGATGTTCATTAACTAATTGATGAGTATGGTGATTTGTTGCAAGCTCTTAAGAGAAGTAGAATCCTTAATAAGAAACAGGCTGACGAAATTGCATCTCTTAAATTGGCTGCATCAGATTCTGCAAAAATGCTGGATTTGAAGTTGAATGAAGTTGCCAAACTGAAAAATATAACTTTTATTCATATGGGTACAATTACATTCAAAAATGATCAAATAAATAGTCTGGAAGTCAGACTTCAGATAGAGAAAGATCTTGTGGCTAAATTCTCAAAGCCATAGTCAGTCTTACCCTTAATTGATGACTTCATCCTCCAAAAGGGTAAGACAGGATTAGGCTTCAAGGGAAGAAATAGGGCAGCTAATTCTAAAGTAAAAAAGCAAAGCCCCAGTTCAGCCACTTGCCTCCAAACCCCCTATTTCTTTCAGGATAGTGATGCAACCTACTAACAAGTATGACCATGACATTACACATGGTCACTGTAAGCTTGGTGTTTAGAATGACAAGGGTGCAAATGCTAATAGGTCAACCCATGAACAAACACACCATGTTCTTCATGAATCATCAGTGTTGATGCACCAGCCCTAGCACTCAATAAATGAACCACTGTACCTACAGTTTCAAGGACTGCTGACAGCAATGCAGCTAAGACTATACTCAAAAGAAGATACAATAGATATGAGTGCTAGAGTTGTGGCAAAGTGGGTCATTATGCCATTGATTGTTGGCATAATACTACTGTCAGTAAAAATGCCACCTTACCCGTCAGAAAGGCTGCATGCAAGCATGTCAAGTTTCAATCTAACCTCAACCTAGAACCCAATAATTATTGAGGTTCTAAGGTTAAGTAATTTTATTTGATGCAGGTAAGTCCAAGTGGCCATACCCTAATATGGTACTGGACAGTGGATGTTCCAAGCACATGACTGGAACAAGAAGGACGTTGGATGATTACTCTCCCATAGAGTATGAACCTAAAGTGATCTTTGGTGGATCTGAAAAGGGAGTCATCAAAGGGTTTATTAACATTTCCAGTAGCTCTATCACTATCACCCAAGTGGCTTATGTGAAAGGCCTGAAACATAACCTAATAAGCATAAGACAATTGAGTGATCTTAGTTATGACACTACTTTCATTAAGAATGGGTGTCAAATTTGAAGGACAAGTGATCAAGAGGTCATCTTGTCAGGCTATAGAAAAGGAAATGTTTATTGTCTAAATTTTGTGAGTAAGAATAAAGATTATCCTGTGTGCCTAGTTGCAGGGTAGAAAGCTTCTCATTGTGTCAAATGGCATAAGAGGCTTGCTCACCTAAACTACAAGATCATTGGTCAGCTCTTTAGTAAAGAGTTAGTGAGAAATGGTCCTCAAGTCAAGTGCATCAAGGAGGGTGTATGTTCAGCTTGTCAAAAAGGCAAACAGACTAAGACCTCCTTCCACAGTATTAAAACCAAAGACGCAGTGAGGTGTTTGTACCTTCTGCATATGGATCTATTTGGTCATATGCCAGTTCATAGTCTAGGTAGGAAAGTCTATACATTTGTGGTTGTGGATGACTATTCTAGATTTACATGGGTTTTCTTTTTTTAGGCAGAAATCTGAAACCCTGTCTTCTACAATTTTGTTAGGCAAATTCAGAATGAACATAAAAATTCAGCGGTCAAAATCAGAAGTGACCATGGGACTGAATTTCAGTCTGAATGCATGACAAGTTTTTGCGAAGAACTAGGGATTCATTAAGAGTTCTCCTCACCTAGAACTCCCCAGCAAAATGGTATTGCTGAAAGAAAGAATAGAACTCTTATTGAGGCTGGTAGAACACTACTAAGTGACACTTCTCTCCCAAAATATTTCTGGGCTGAGGCAGTGCGGGTCTCGATACACATCCTCTCGTCATTATTGACACACATCCGCTAATTAGTGTCGACACACAGTCACGTGTCTCGACACACCATTTCTACTAGTGTTGACACGCGCTGTGGTGTCTCAACACACCTGTACTAATAATGTCGACATACACTCTGGTGTCCCGACACAATTCTTTGATATAGACAAACTTTGAGGTCTGACATATATATCCTGACTAATTAAAAAAATTAAAATATTTGTATTCCTAATTAATCATCCTTTTAAGTGTAATTATTTATTCAATATTCACCATACCTAGTTCAAATTTAAAATAATTGAACTTACTTTCATCTAGGGGTTTTGTAAAAATATCAGCAACTTGTCTTTCAGTTGGAATATGTTGTAAGCTAATATTTTCTTTTGCTACATTCTCTCTGAGAAAGTGATATCTAATTTCTATATGTTTAGTTCTACTATGAGAAACAATATTATTGGCAATAGAAATTGCACTATTAGAATCACAGAACATAATATATTTACTTTGTTGTCTACTGTAGTCCAGTAGTTGATGTTGAATCCATAGTAACTGTGCACATCAACTCCTATCAGAAATATACTCAGATTCTGCTATAGAGATAACAACACTTGTTTGCTTCTTGCTACACCAACTGATAAGGCTCCGTTTGGTTGGGCTGTTGCTGATGGAAAGCTGCTGATGAACTGTTGCTGATAGAAAAAGTGCTGATTCTGGAAAATAGAGTTTTGTTAAAAAGTTGTTTGGATACAAAACAGAGTTTTGAGTGAAATTTTTTTTCCTAATAAAAAGAACTGTTTGGGTCAAATTTGGAAATGTTATGCAATTTCCTGAATGTAAAATGTTTTCTAATGCAAATGTTAAGCAATTTCGTTCATCCTGAATTTTCTTGTAATTTTCAGATCTGAAACAGACTGTAATCCGTGAGCTAGGAATTAAAATTTGAAGTGCTTCATGATTTAAAATTCGTTCCAAATCTGCTGCAGCTAATTTCCTGTAATATGTTTCAGATCTCAATTTTGTCCTAATTTTCCTGTAATTTGGAAGATCAGGGTGTTCGGCTGGGAAAAGAAGAAGAAGAAGAAGAACGCCACGGTTGCGGCGTGCTCCGCTCGCCATGGTTGCGGCGTGCTCCGCTCGCCACGGTTGCGGCGTGCTCCGCTCGAGCTCTAGGGTTGCGGGAGAACGCCACGGTTGCGGCTGAACGGAACATTTTACAGCGGATCGTGATCAATAGGAAGCCGCGGAATTTTAGAACCGGCGGTTCTTGAAACAGCAACGCCAAACATAACTTATGCGTAAAATTGAGGTGCGGTTCAAACGCACCGGAGGCAAAAATCCCAACCAAACGCTACCTAAGTCTTTTCCCTAGAAACTGCCAAGTTCCAGAAGTGCTTTTTCTGTCTTATTTACACCCTATAAAATCTGCATCTGTGTACCCAGTAAGTTCAAAATCACTATCCCTAGGATACAAAAGCCCAAGATTGGGTGTGCCATTAAGATATCTCAGTATTCTCTTAACAGCAGTATAATGAGACTCTTTGCGGCATGCTTGGAACCTAGCACAGAGACATGTTGAGAACATAATATCTGGCCTACTAGCATTTAAATACAGGAGAGAACCAATGATGCCTCTATACAAGGTTTCATCAGCTGGTTTTCCAGATTCATCCTTGTGTAGTGACACTGTAGAACCCATTGGAGTTGTCATGGTAGAAGAATTCTCCATACCATATCTCGTAATCAACTCCTTAGTGAACTTAGATTGAGTGATGGATATTCCATCCTCAGATTGTCTAACCTGGAGTCCCAAGAAGAACTTTAGCTCACCCATGCTGCTTATTTCAAACTTGTCTTGCATAAATCTTAAAAATATGCTACACAGCATCTCATAGGTAGACAAAAAAATTATGTCATCTACATAAATCTAGACTAAGATACTTAAACCTTTGATGTTCCTAAAAAATAGTTACTTGTCTATCTTTCCTCTAGAGAACTTGTTCTCTATAAGAAAGGTAGAGAGGGTCTCATACCAGGCTCTAGGTGCCTGTTTTAACCCATACAAAGTCTTGTGTAATCTAAAAACATAGTTTTTGTGTTTGGGGTCAACAAAACCTGTTGGCTGCTCTATATAGACTTCTTCCTTTATTGTACCATTTAGGAATGCTGACTTTACATCCATTTGGTAGACCTTGTATCCTTTGAATGTTGCACTGGATAAAAACAATCTAATGGCTTCTAGCCTAGCTACAGGTGCAAAGGTTTGGTCATAATCTAATACCTCCTCTTGTCTATATACTTTAGCCATTAATCTAGATTTGTTATTGACTATAACCCCATACTCATCTAATTTATTTCTATAGATCCACTTAGTGCCTATGATATTGTGATCATTAGGTCTAGGAACTAGACACCAGACTTTGTATCTCTCAAATTGATTTAACTCTTCTTGCATAGCCATAATCCAATTGGGATCTGAATTGGCCTCTTCAAACCTTTTAGGTTCTACCTGTGAGAGAAAACTAGAGTATAGAACCACATTATAATTTCTACTTCTAATAGTCATACCTAATCTTGCATCACCTATAATTTGATCTATAGGATGATCTCTAAGGTGTCTAACTACTACTGGAAGGTGTATGTCATCACCTAGTACTGCAAGAGGATTAGGGTGATTCTCCTCCTCCCCCTGAGCAGTTATAGTATCTTCTAAAGGAATTTCTATATTGTATATAATGTCTTACTGTATGTTATGTGAGTCACTTATTTTTAGTTTTTCCATTCTAGACTTTACAACACCTAGACTAGAGTTGTTAGAGATTTCATTACATAAAACAGATGATTCATCAAATACTACATTAATAGATTCTTCTACAACCTGATGTTTCAAGTTGTAGATCTTGTATACTTCGCTATGAATACTATACCCTACAAAGATTCTTTCATAGGATTTCTTTGAGAACTTGGTTAGATAAGTTTTGCCATTATCCAAGACATAGCACTTACTTCCAAAAATTCTGAAGTATGACAGATTTGGTTTTCTGCCTTTCATTAGTTCATAGGGAGTCTTGTTGTGATACTTGTTGATCAAAGCTCTATTTTGAACATAGCATGCATTGTTTATAGCCTAAGCCTAGAAATATTCTGGGAGAGATGTATCACTCAGCATTGTTCTAGCTGCCTCAATAAGTGTTCTATTTTTCCTCTCAGCAACTCCGTTTTACTATGGTATTCTTGGAGAGGAGAACTCCTGAAGGATTCCTAGTTCCTTACAGAAATTTGTCATCCTTTCAGATTGAAATTTTGTACCATGGTCACTTCTAAGTTTGAACACAGTACATCCCATCTCATTCTGAATTTGTTTGACAAAATCAGCAAGGATGCCTAGTGTTTCAAACTTTTTCCTTACGAAGAACACCCAAGCAAATCTGGATTGATCATCCACAATCACATAGGTATAAGACTTCATTCCCAAACTAAGAACTTGCATCGGACCAAATAGATCCATATGAAGTAAGTATATATGCCTCTCAGTGTCTTTGGACAAAACACTGTTAAAGGAGACTTTTGTTTGTTTGAATTTTTGACATACAGAACATATGCCTCCTTTGGAGCATTTTAGTTATGGGTTATTTCTAACAAAGTACAAAGAAATAGTTTACTCATATCTTTGTAGTTTAAGTGATTCATCCTTTTGTACCACTATACACACAAAGTGTCTTTCTCACTAGCTACAAGACATACTGGTGATTGTTCATTTATACTAAGGAAATTTAGAAAATAAATGTTTCCACTCCTAGTGCCTGACATAAGATGATCTCTTGATCACTTGAATTCCTTATCAAACACTTGTCATTGTGGAAAACATTTTCATATCCTATATCACAAAGTTGACTTATTCTTATCAGATTGTGGTTCAATCCTTCCACATAAGCAACTTTAGTGATATTAACTTGGTAATTAGAAATGTTACCATATCCTTTGGTGAGTTCTTTCTCTGACCCTCCAGAGTTGACTTTTGGTCCATTCTTAACTGGAGTGTAGTCTCTTAGTAAACTCCTTGATCGAGTCATATACCTGGAACTTCCAATATCCAAGTATCATATTGGCCTATTAGTGGTACATGGCTCCACCAGCGAACACAAATTTAGTTCACATTAGGCACCCAATAAGTTTTGGGTCCTTGGTTCCTGTTAGGCTTTGCTTTGTAAAACACAGCAGTCTTTCTAAATAAAGCTAGTTGAAATTTATATGAAAGACCTGTTGGATTATACCAACAATCTAGGGTAAAATGCATAACCTTCCCACAACACCAACACTCAAATCTGTGGTATCTTTTCTTTGGTTGCACATTTGAAGTTGTTCGCTTGTGCAACACAGAATTCTAATCAAATTTCAAAGGTATAGGTGCATAATTCACACCCTTACCTTTCATATTTGAGTGAGCTACACTGGGATCATCTCTAAGAATTCCTTGGCTTCTTGGATCGATCACCTTTTGTGGTGGTTCATGGCCCATATTTCCTTTTGACATCTGAACCTTCCAGCAAGGCTCTTTATTGACCTTTCTGGTAGAGCACTCATACATCATGTATCCAGTAACACATGATCTCACGCATCTGTTAGAAGGCAGATACTTGACTAGTTGTCTATCTGGACAACATGGAATTTTATCCTCGGATACAGACTTCTTTTTAAATTTTTTATTCTTACCATACCCTGCACCACTTCTAAATGGTGCAGAAAAGGCATCTATGATAGGTAGCACTGACTTTGGTTTTGAGAATTAAGTCAGGAGCTGTCTTTCCTGAGCAAGATTTACTTTTAGATCTTTGACAGAGTTGACATGTTCTATTATCACCTCTACATGGCAATCTATCTTGTTAGTTTATTCTATAACTTTCAGTTTTTATAGGTCCAACTTTGTGTTGGCACTTATCAACTGAGAAGATACTCCTCTCAAGGATTTTAATTCTATGGCATGATCCTTAGCATGTTGCCTTCTTGCAATCAAGGCCTTTAGTAACTTTCCATATCTGTTGATAAGGGAGTTAAACTCTGCATCAATATCTGAATCATGTTCTTTATTATTAGAAGTGTGAACATGATTCATTTTCTTATACAGAAAGATAATCTGAGGCTAAACTATATGAGATTGATTTTACCTTAGTAGGATCTGAACAATCTTAATCTTCTTCTCCTGGTTGAGTTATCTCAATGTCCATCAGGCCCACAAGAACCTCCTCCTCTTCTGATTCTGATGAATCAGACTCACTGTCAGATAATGTCAACTGTCTTTTGGTCAATAGGCTTTTGTCAGCCTTCTTGTGTTGTCCATCCTTCAAGTTCTCAGACTTTTTCTCCTTCCTTTTTGCTGGGCAATCAGCTAGGACATGCTCTTTTCTGTTTCAACAATAGCACACTATATTAGTTTTAATATATTTATTCTGGGAAGATCCATACCTGTCCACAAAATTCTTCTTCCTGGGTTTCTTTGGATGATTGATCTTTTTGTGAGAAGAGTCTCTTATTGAACCCTTCCATCTTCCTTGTTTTCTTCTCAATAACATCTTGCAGAACTGTCTAGAAAAGAGAGACAGTTCCTCCTCAGTTATTTCTTCTTCTGTTGAGGGTGATTTTGAGCACTCAGAGGCAGTTTCCAGTTTTTCTGTGAGTATTGACTTCTCTTTGATTTCTCTGGATGACTCAGCCTTTAGAGCTAAGTCTTTTCTCTATTGAGTGTTCTGGCTGATTCTTCTTTAGACTTTCTGAGATTAAGCTGTAACTCATGAGACAACAGTTTTCCAAATAGAGCATGGGGGTCTATGTTGGCTAAATTACTCATTTCTCTTATGATATAGATCTTAATGTCTCATTCCTTATTCAGGGACCTCAAGAACTTGTCATTAAGTTCATATTTAGTAAACCTTTTGCAATAAGTCCTCAGGTTATTTACAATTCTGAAGAACTTTTCAAAACAATCAGCAACTGAATCTTTCTTATCTTATCTGAAGGCTTTATATTGTTGATTTAGCAGAGATTTTCTATCATCTCTGACTTCTTCAGTACCTTCCATGTAAACTATCAAAGACTCCCACATTTCTTTGGTTCTTCTGCAATGAATCAGATTTTGAAAAGTGGAATCATCTATTGCACTTACTATTATATTCTGAGCCCTCTTGTCCAAAGAGGCTAGAATGATTTCATCCTTAGCCATTTTCATGTAAGTTTTGGGTGTCCTGATGTTTGCATCAAGAACTCACACTTTCATGGGAATGAAAGGTCCTTCAACCATAGTTATGTATATTCTTGGATCTGCTGCCTACATGAATAATCTGACTCTTTCTTTTCATATTCCAAAGTTTTCTTTGGAGTAGACAGGGAGCTTAATGGAATTGTTTTCCCTCTAGGCCATGATATTTCTTTCTTTGCAATCCTTTGGATTCTAACTAGGCTGTTATGCCTTTTTCAGTGAACTTGCCTCTGATACCAATTGTAAATGTTTACTTTAGGATTAGAAAATGACCTATAGGGGGGGTGAATAGGTCCAATTTAATTATGCCTCCACTTTTATTTAATCAGAATACTACTTTAAATAAAATGATTAACTCAGTCAGATAATCAACATAAACCAAACAATAATTAACAAAATTAACACAGCACAACAAATCAGCACACACATCACAATGCACACAGATTTATAGTGGTTCCCTAATTTATGGGTACATCCACTTTCACCCATCGCCTATCTTGCAATGAACTACATTCGACCAAACTCATCCTCTTTCCTTTACTCAGACCTTTAGATCTTACAGCTAAGAGCCCACCCGGCTCCTACAACTCAGACTTCACAATTCTTACCACTCAGATCACCAAGATCCTACACCTCAAGTTCTTTCCAAGAAATTTACCTCTGAATGAATCCTCACACCTACTTCTCATGCAACACCTACCCTACACCTCAGAGAATTTTCAACTTTTCCTACCTCAGGCAATCCTAGTCCTACCTCAGCCTTTATAATACAGGCTTACAACAACAAGAGAATAAATCTCCTCCACTCAGATCAAAAGATAGATCTTACAAATTGAATATAACTGGAAATAAAATTAGAAAATGTCACCCAATATGAGATTTGAGTAACAACTTATTGATCTGATCCTTATGATTATGCTTCCTTTGGTTATGACAAGATAGATCTAATCAAACCCCTATTAGCTTTTCAAATATTCTTGAAGTAGAAATTAGGGGTGATCAAGGCTGGAGAGATGTTGAAGATGATTCTTGATCAGACATCTCTCCACCTCATAATTTGTAGCTAAAGCTTCAATCTTCTGTCTCTTCAAAGTTGTGCTACTGCTTCTCTATTTTTTTATATATTCCTCTGAAGACTGAATCCCTTTAAATAGGCTCTGACAGGAGTAACCGGCAGATCTGGTTAATAACTGACATTTTTGACAGCTGTCAGTACATCCGTCTTGATATCTGTACTTAGGAAATAAGTCTGCTGAAGTGATGAGACTTGGCAGTTAAATGTGTTGACACAAGTTCTGGGTGTCGACACAGCTCTTGTAGTGGTGTCGACACACTTTTGAATGTGTCGACAAAGCTCTTCAACTTGTCTCGACACAACTTCGACACAAGTCCTACGTGTCGACACAGTTGTCTTCATTCTCGTTGCAGCTTAATTATAGTGTGTCGACAGTAGACCAGAGTGTCTACACAGTTGTCTTTAGTCTCGACACAGATTGAATAGAGTGTGTCGACACTAGTCCTGTGTGTCGACACAGTTGTCTTCAGTATTAATACAATGTGTATAGAGTGTGTCGACACTATTCCTGAGTGTCGAAACAGTTGTCTTTAGTCTCGACACAGTGTGTTGCCACAGTTGTCCTTAGTGTCGACGCAGCTTTTTTTTGTCTCGGCACAACTTGTTCAGTGTGTGTCGGCACTAGTCTTAAGTGTCGACACCATTGCTTTCTTATATCATAGTGTTGGCCCAAGTCCTAGGTGTCGACACAACTTTCACCTTGACTCAGCACTTTTACCTTAAGAGTGTCGACACTAGTCTTGAGTGGCTCGACACTTTTTACTTAGCTTTAATTACCTGCACATCAATTTGTATATCAAATACAACAATGTGTATATCATTGAGCTGAGAAGACTTCTTCAAATCAAGTACATTGAGACCAATGTACTCAATAGCACAATCCTAAGAAAAATACCAAGAAGGTGGTGTCGCTCCCGAAAGGGAAAAAGGGAACTACTCCAGAGGAAAAGAAAGAGATGTCGGGATCTCTGACCCCCATCTCAGTGGAAGAATCGCAATCTCCTCGCCCTCAAGCCATCTCGCCCTCTCCCGAGACTGCACTACTAGACCGACCTGCTACCACTTCAGCTCAATCCACCGAGCTTACTCCTCCCAAAATGGGCTCCTCTAGTCGCCCAGCCCCTTCCTCGCATCAAAATGACAATATGGGACATGTGGTAAAAGACGCTGTCGGCGACCCTGTCCTGCTGTGGGATAAGGACTCGAACCGAGTGTCGGTGTCCCCTCTTCTTCCTTCCTAGAAGGAGCGGGACCCTCTTACCAGCCACGCCTTCTCCTTCGGCTATGGGCTCTATGGAGGCCTTGGGAAGCAGCCCTTTGAAAACGAGTAGTCGCGAGACCTCGTCTTGAAGACCGCCCATGCCCAATTTTGTGCCCTACATCTCTCGCACCGAGTCTCGCACCGCCTTATTTTTAACAACAAGGGATATGAACTGATGCATGTCACTTTCTTTATTTAAATCAATTTCTTTATATCTTCGGAGAGGGAGTCAAAGCCGAGACGGGCCTAACAGCAGAGCGAGAGAAGTCGAACAATCTCGAGAAGAGGCTGGCGGTCATTGACAATCTTCCCGCCAAAAGCAAGGGCAGCATGGTAAGCCTTTTAACTTTCCTTTGCCAGTTTCACTCCTTTCTAGTTTCCCTCTCGCGTAAATTTTTGTTAACTGATAGCCTTCTTGCAGGATGCTGAGACGGCCGATTGGATGCTTTCGCCTATAGCGGCTTTGGAGGAGGAGAACAGAAATTTAAAGGCTCAGAACGCCCGCCTTCTGGACATCACCTAGCTTCACTCTCATCCGGATCCGCTCCAAGCACCCCCGCCAACTCATTATTTTTTGGACGAGGTCGACGACCTTTGCTGAGACGCCAATATCGAGACGGTCGAGCTTGTTTTTAAGATGATGAAGGAGCTGGGGGTGGTCATAGAAGATGTCGAGACAGTCACCGCCCGCGACCTGGTCCCCCAACTTTATGGCAAGATGGAAGAAGGTTCTACTTCCAGTGAAGAGGAGTGAAGGGTCGTCAGCCGAAACTGGGACCTATCCCCCCTTTTTTGTTTCCTTTACTTGTATACTTATTTTTTGAAGCATCGAAATGCTCTTTTATGTGACTATCCCCCCTTTTTTTCTTTGTAATTTACATAGAAACCTCAGTTACATCTCCTTGCTCTGTGTTCTTTTCTCGTTATTTCATTTTCCTTTATTCAGTCTGGATAACCCTCTGCTAAGTTTCTACTCGCGAGGTAGAGCTCCCTGCCATCTCGCTTAAGAATCAGTTTAGAGCGCGAGTCGTTAGTCTTCCTCTCGCCTCCTCCATGCGCGAGACCATTTGGTCTATTCTTCTCCCTTCGCCTCGAGACCAATCCAGCGTGAGTAGACCAAGGAGATCGGTCTGCCTTTGTGAGAAGTCGCCCCTCTTTAACCTTTTATGTGAGACCTGCCCTTTGCCAGTGAGCGCCTGCTCGCTATAGACGAGATCCTCTATGTCGAGCACTGGTTGGGAATACCCATCCTCATTTACATCTCATCAATCTCTCCAACTCATAGGAGTTTTTCATTCTCTATAAACATTCTTTGTTCTCTGATACGTTTAGATACTATTTCTTTGAGGTGATCTAATCACTTGCCTTGCCACCGAGTGATCCTACAGCACTGCCAGCTTGATGGGAGCCTGTTCAACGGGTCTGCTCTGGACTGATACATTGGACGGCAAGTGTATCGGTCGCACAAGGAATATAAAATGGGTGAATTTCCCCAAGTATCAATCTCTTCAAGGAACACAGTAAGGTGGAGTTAATTTCGAGGAGGACTTGAGATTGAAGTCCTTTGGTCGGAGTTAACTAAGGGGGTTTTTATGGTTGCGAAAACAGAAAGTAAAACACTAACAGCTACTCCTATGCAACGCCGTTATGCGATGCTTCGCTAGGCGGGATGGAAGACTACACGGGCTGCTATGCACCGAATCGGTGGACGGATGGACGAGTAGGCTTGCGGATGAGGTGGTTAGAACGATGGAATGAGTGTCGAGTGCAGCTCTATGCTACGTACGCCTCTAGTAATCGCTAGAGCGGCAGAACGGATGTGGCGGTGGATATAAACTAAAGGCGCACCTCAAGCATATAACATAAATATAAAATCACATAGACATGATTGTATTCAAACGTTTTACAAACTAAACACACTTTATCAAATACAAGAGATTAAGCTACACTATCAACAACTAGAGAAGAAAAGTTTGCGAAATCGACCGGATCCGTAGTCTTGCGGAGGATTCACGGAAGGAATCGACGGGTTGTCAATCCACGTACTAGCTCGTTCCTCAACTACGTCCGAGGTAGAGGAGGCTGTCACTCACTCCCAATAGACATGTCTTCTTCGTGTCATGATCCGGCGGAGGATAGCACAAAGTTCCCCTTGCTTGTTGGAGAAATCTAGATCTAACTCATCTTGAAGCTCAAGGATGTAGGAGGAGGTCGAGAGGAAGCTCGGGCTTGAATATTGCGTTGAAAGATTGCCAGGGAGCACCTCCCTAAGGTGGAAGTTGAAGAGAAATGGCTGAACCCTTCCTTGGAGGCGGAAAACGACGGAGGAGTAAGTCCCTTTAAAATGGCAGGAAATCTGCGCTTAAATAGAAAAAGGTCAGAAAATTGGTCACGCATTGTCTGGCACATGATTGTGCGCTAACCGTGCGTTATTAACTTCCAGCCCAAGCTTGTGGGTGAAGACGCATTGACCCGTGCATTTTACTCGCACACGGGCACTTCCGCCCGTGCATGAAGGAAATCGTATGGGTAAACACAGAGCGCAGGAAAACAAGAAAATACAGTGGAACCGTGCTTTTTACTTGTACACGGGCGCTGCCGCCCGTGCATGAACAAATCACACGATTAGCTACAGAAAGAAACAAACTCGAAAGCTACAGGAAAACTGTGTGTTTCCTTGGCGCATGGTTCCGAAGAAACTGTGTATTAACCGTATGTTAAGACCTTCGAGCTCAGTTCGTCGAGCTCAACTCGACGTTTCTCCTGCACAAACAAAACGCACGATCACAAAGGACCGTGTGCTAAGAAAATGCACAATCATGCGTTTTCCTCAAACCTGCATTCCAGCCTTGGGGAAAACGTACCACCTGCATACAAACATAAAAAACCAAAGAGGACCGTCCATCAAAGCAGAAATGCAACAAAATCAACTGGAAAGAGCCCCTGGGGAGCACCATATGCTTACACAAACAATAGAATGCGCAATTGCACGCCCATGGGCCAAAATAGTGCACAATATGGTCAATGACCAAACGATGCAAATATAACCGATAACCGGTTAAAATGCATTGCACCAGTGAGAAAACAAACCCAGATGAGTTCGAAAAACTATATATAAACCAGACTCATCACACCCCCAGACTTTGCTGTTTGCGCGTCCCAAGAAAACAAAATTTATCCAGATAAGGAAAATAAAATAGCTAACACAGAAATTGAGATACTGAGTACCATGCGAAGTCGCAAGCTCGTACGCGTAAAAATATAATAGAAGAAATTTCTAAGTATACAAAATAGTTTACACTTTTAACAATGCATATCAACATTTTATTATTACTCAAAATTGGAATCACGGTGAATCTTCCGTTCACGTGCAGGAGGAAAGTAGGCAGGTCACTAAGGTGAGCTTTGCCAAAGACTGGGGCTCAGGATCATCTCCAAAGAAATCCATCAATGTCGGGGACCATACCCTTGCCAGTTCACATTTTCCCCACGGTACTAGTTTGACTCAAGCGTGAATCTGTAGGACTTTAGGAGAATCACTCTGCCAAGCAAAATACATGCAGACTTAATTTTTCAAATATGGGTTTGTGCATCGCCAACTCCAAATACAATCTACTCTCAAATATAATTTTGAATTATACTTTTTCTTTTTCTTTACTTTTCATTTTCACATATATTTCTTTTCAAATCATTTTCTTTTCTTTAAATAGTTTCAGCAAATAGAAGCTTTGGAGCACATCCACATAATCACATGTAAAATCACCACATCAATACCCCAACATGAAAAATGTAAAACACTAAAGCTCGACTTGGGTGTGCGACTAGGATCGGCTATGAGGCTATGGTGAAATAATTATGGAGCTGAACCAAAAGAAGGGTATGCACAATGGGGATTAGCGAAGATAAGATGTTAGGAATGGTACAAAGCTCAACCGAGCCAAAATGATGGCCAACATCACGCTCATGCTCTAATAGCCATTCACCAATGCTTCGAGAGTAGCTTGGGGCAAGTTCTTAGTCACCGAGAAAGATGATCCTTACTCCCAACTCGAGCAAAAGGAGTCTAGTGATGGCTACACACATCCCTACACTACCGTTCATTTTACACCGGATTCTCCAATTTTTGAGTAGAATAAATACAATTTACGCAAATAGAAAAATATAAACAATAAGCATACAGAAAAATTAAATATACTCCAATTTCTACACGAGACGAGATCACTTGACTAGGAGCACCCCATGGTCAACATTTTACTCCGTCTCACATTCCTATGCCAGCACAATAATATTCCCAAATCATACAAAAGAAACAAGTTTAACTTGCAGCACGCTAACAACTAAGCACGCGCTCATATGGGTGCAGTGATGTGCAATGCATTGAACTAATCAAAATAAAACAATAAAAGCTTCTAGGATGCACATGAAATGTGCGCGTGCAAAAGGTAACACATACTGACTCTCCCCCAGACATAAACTAAGCGACACAGCAAATGATATTGAAATTAAAATCAGATAGAGACAAGGGAAGAGGTTACCTAATGCTCAGCCAATGAGCATACCAGAAGACGCGTGAAAAATAGAAGCAACTCTGCCATACGAAGAATCACAATCCCGCCAATATGAATATGCCATGAATACCTACAGGGGTGAGCTCCGCAAAAACAAAAGAAAAATATACAATATATAAAGAAATACTAAGCTAAGATAGACAAGAAAAATAAAAATGCAGGGAAAAAAGATAAGTACTGGGGTTACTGTCATCCCAGCACGACTTATTAAATTCTATGCATTTCTAGCTAATAGGCCTATGAAAAGAAAAATGCACAATCAATTTTTCCATTATCCATTGTAGGAACGGATACCGATACGGTGATAAAACAGTTACCCCTCTGCCTAAATAATCATACCTGCTCATCGCAGGCAGAGGAAAAAGGAAGTAAGAAGAGGAGGTGTGCAAGTCCTCACTCTTCTCACCACAAAATAAATCCTTGCCCAGCAAGGTATCGTCTACAGGGAGATGGCAGTAGGAGAAAGCAATCAATGAAGCTTCCTAAACAGAAGAGGAATCAACCTCCTCGCAAAAGAGGATGCTATCATCGATGGCTCGAGCTGAAAGCTCCAATTCCTCCTGAGGAACCTGCGAAGACTCAACCCGCACGGGCTCAGATATATAAAGGGGATCAAGAAATAAAGGATATGAAGAACTAAAATGATCAGAAATAGGGGTAGTGGTCCCGGTCTCACTCCAAGCACGATCCAAGCATAGATCATTGTCAGTATCATCAACCGACTCACTAAAAATTGGGGTAGATAATTCTTGCAAAGAAAGTGAAGGAACAACAACATCAGAGAAAATATGAGCTGGTTCCTCCGGTGCTGAATCCAAAAGAGGGAAAGAATGCATAAGGAGAGACGACACCACAATGTCGTCATAGAGATCAACAGAAAGTCTGATGGGTATATCTGCAGCAGTCCCCCATAGACAAGGTGGTACTGCGATTATATCATCAGAATCAGGACGGGAAGCTAATTGAGAGGTGGATGGAACGATTCGGATATCCGGTCCATCATCCTCCTCCAACTGGCCCTAAAATTCTGCGCAATCCTTCAATACATTCTCGGAGCTACGACAACACAAACACCATTTTCCATTACTCCTTGTTCCTGGTAGGACCGGAGAGGAATAAGAAAAAGGTGAAGATGTAGAAGAGAAGTGACCATAAGACTTAGGTATGGTGTATGAAGTACCGTAAGAGGACAGTGCTCCATACACTGAACCATTAGAATCATGCTCACTATCTTCATTGGGGCACTCATCACTACTATACCTATAATCCCCGCACCATCTGCAACGGATATTCATATAGGAATACATGGTGCAACAAGAAAGAATTCACTAACAGAAATATTCTAAGCAAGAATTAACTACACAGCAGCAGAAAAAAGAAAAGGAATGTCTGCTGTCGAAAAATTAAAACTAGAAAAAGAACAAAGAAAATTAAGCAACAATTCTAAAAACTAAAGAAAAGAAGAAACATGAAATGTACAAATGGAAAAGTTCTTCTATCTCCTATCTCCCTCTCCAAAAACTCACACGAATGTGTTCCCCGGAAACGGCACCAAAAACTTGATGCGTTGGAGGGCAAGTGTACCGATCGCACAAGTAATATAAAATGGGTGAATTTCCTCAAGTATCAATCTCTTCAAGGAACACAATAAGGTGGAGTTAATGTCGAGGAGGACGTGAGATTGAAGTCCTTTTGTCGGAGTTAACTAAGGGGGTTTTGATGGTTACGGAAATAGAAAGTAAAACACTAACAGCAACTCCTATGAAACGCCGCTATGCGATGCTTCGCCGGGCGGGATGGAATACTACACGGGCCGGTATGCACCGAATCGCTGGGCGGATGGACAAGTAGGCTTGCGGAATGAGGTGGTTAGAACGGTGGAATGAGGGTCGAGAGCATCTCTTCGCTACGCACGCCTCTAGAAATCGCTAGAGCGGCAGAACGGATGTGGCGTCGGAAAGAAACTAAAGGCACACCTCAAGCATATAACATAAATATAAAATCACATGGACATGATTGTATACAAACATTTTACAAACTAAACACACTTCATCAAATACAAGAGATTAAGCAACACTATCAACAACAAGAGAAGAAAAGTGTGCAAAATCAACAAGATCCAAAGTCTTGCGGTGGATTCACAGAAGGAACCGCCTGGTTATCAATCTGCATCCTAGCTCGGTCCTCAACTGCGTCTGAGGTAGAGGAGGCTGTCACTCACTCACAATGGACCCGTCTTCTTCGTGTCACAATCCAGCGGAGGATGGCACAAACTTCCCCTAGCTTGATGGAGAAAGCTAGATCTAACTCATCTTGAAGCTCAAGGATGAAGGATGAGGCCGAGAGGAAGCTCGGGCTTGAATATGCCATTGAAAGCTTACCTAGAGCACCTCCCTAAGGTGGAAGATGAAGAGAAATGGCTGAAACCTTCCTTGGAGGCAGAAAATGGCGAAGGAGTAAGTCCCTTTAAAATGGAAGGAAATCTGCGCTTAAATAGAAAAAGGTCAGAAAATTGGTCACGCACAGTCTGGCGCACGACCGTGCACTAACCGTTCGTTATTAACTTTCAGCCCAAGCTTGCGGGTGAAGATGCGTTGACCCGTGCATTTTACTCACGCACGGGCGCTTCCGCCCATGCGTGAAGTAAATCGCATGGGTAAACACAGAGCGCAGGAAAACAAGAAAATACAGTGGAACTGTGCGTTTTACTCGCGCATGGGCGCTGCCACCCGTGCAAGAACAGATCGCATGACTAACCACAGAAAGGAACAAACTCGAAAGCTACAGGAAAATCGTGCATTTCCTTCACGCACGGTTCCGAAGAAACCGTGCATTAACCATGTGTTAAGATCGTCGAGCTCAGTTCGTCGAGCTCAACTCGACGTTTCTCCTACACAAACAAACCGCACGATCACAAAGGACCGTGTGCTAAGAAAATGCACGACTATGCGTTTTCCTCAAACATGCATTCCAGCCTTGGGGAAAATGCACCACCTGCATACAAACATAAAAAACCAAAGAAGACCCTCCAACAAAGCAGGAATGCAATAAAAGAAACTAGAAAGAGCCATGGGGAGCACTATGTGCTTACCCCAACAATAGAATGCGCAATTGCACACCCATGGGACAAAATAGTGCACAATATGGTCAATGACCGAACGATGCAAATATAACCGATAACCAGTTAAAATGTAGTGCACGAGTGAGAAAATAAGCCCAGATGAGTCCGAAAAACTCTATATAAATCAGACTCATCAGGGACCCGTTCCCCCAACAACCTCCAACCACTGAGTGAGCCTACGACCCTGCCAGCTAGGTGAGAGCCTGGTCAACAGGTTTGCTTGGGGTCTCTTCTACAAACAATCTCCAACCATCGAGTGAGCCTACAGTCCTGCCAGCTAGGTGAGAGACTAGTCAGCGGGCCTGCTCGGGGTCTCCTCTACAAATAATCTCCAACCACCGATTGAGCCTACAGTCCTGCCAGTTAGGTGAGAGCCTAGTCAGCGGGTATGCTCCGGGTATCCTCTCCAAAAAATCTCCAACCACCGAGTGAGCCTACAGTAATGCTAGCTAGGTGAGATACTGGTCAGCGGGTCTGCTCGGGGTATCCTCTCCAAACAACCTCCAACCACTGATGAGTCCAAGTTATATGCATATTTTTGGACTCATCTGAGATAGTTTTCTCGTTGATGCACTACACTTGAGAGCCATAATTGTTCATATTTTTTATTAGGTCCATTCCATGTTAAGTGCACTTTTGGCCCATTTACAGTATGATTCCATAATTTTTTATACTTTTTTCCCTACATGGTGTTTTTCTATGTCTAGAGAATGTGGAATGCCCATTTCGGTGGCTCTTCTATTTTTGTTGCAGGTACAAAGGTCGTGTGTGTTCCGGTATCGTTTGGGAATGTTTTCTCCTATGGGCCTCTGATCGTGCATTTTTACATGCACACGGTCAGTGGACTACTTAGAGCGCGGTCGCTGGTCATGTGTGTTGGAACCCCAGTTTGGATTTGGGCAACGAACACTATTAGGAATCTTAGATTGACCCAACATGTATAGTCATGGGTCATAGGACTATTTATAGGACATGTCATTCAGAAGAACTTTCCAGCATTGCAGAAAAGAAGTCCAAGAAATGCAGTCAACACATAGGCAGAAAATCAGATCGACGATCGTCGAACGCAGTTCGACGAACGGCGATCTCCGGTTGACGAATTCTAAGTTGCTTCTCTGAACTCAGGTCGACGATCTCAAGACTCTAGCATGGCTATGTCGACACCATCACAGCAATTATGTCGACACTCAATAGTTCTCTCAGCTCGACGAACATAGAAACTGAGCTTGACGAACTGCAAGCTCCGGTCGACGAACGCAGGCAAGATATTCAGCTCGACGAATGTCGAACTCAGGTCGACGATTGATGCACTCGACGAAAGTTCAGCTCGACGATTTCTGAGCAATCAGTAACAGTTGGCAAAATCAATTGAGGATTAATTACAGTCATTATTCTTAGTGAATATAGTCGTTCAAACGGACAGTTACAGTTGGATTAATTATAGATCAATTCCCAATGCATCTCCACTCTCGGGAATGTTTTTCTTCCGCCATCAAGGCCAAGGATTTTGAATGTCTGAATATATATAGAGAAAGAGAACAAGAACATAGACAACAGAGACACAAGATACAAAGAAAAAGAAGAACAATAATAAACATAGAAAGGGCAATATCACTATAGAAATTAGCAGCCCTAGACTAGAGGAGACAGCTATCATAAGAAGAAGAAGAACATCCATTCATATCAAGAGTCTTCTTCTTCCTCATTACTGCAGGACAACTTCAAGGACAACAAATATTCTATCTGTCAGAAGTTCCTGAAGGATACTCTGGTCCAGGCCTGAAGATTGAAGGTCTATCACCCTGAAGCAGTGCTCCAGATTTCCCTGCACCATTCAAGATCTCAGGGGGAGCAAATCTGCTAACATCAATATCCACTTGAGTCTTCTCTCTGATTGTTGACAGAGAAGACAATATCACTCTCTCACCCCTCCTGTACAAAGGGTTGTCATCTCCCTTCAAAAGTGATTCCTGGTTGCAAGTCTCCTTCTAAAAGACTTGAGTTGGTTTTTGGGGACCTGATCAAAACCCATTGGTGGCAGTCACCTGATCAAAAACCTGAGTGGATTCCTACCAGGGTGGTAGAAGAGTGGACTACCCAGATTTGGGGAACCACTATAAATTTCCTTGTATCTTCTGGTTGCTTGATCTTCCTTCCTGATCCTGTGTTGTGATTTAACTCTAATTAGTTTAGTTAAGATCTATCCTCTTTCAATTGGTATCAGAGCCAGGTTTGTTAAAATACTAGACCTTGAGATGTTGATTGGTTGCACAGGCTAACACCTGAACCAAAAGATCCTTTGGTAGATCTTAACAATCTTTAGAGTTTATCAAGGAAAAATTTGATGAGTTTTCAAGCACTAGACTGCCCATGTGCAATCTAGATAAGTTTGCACTATGGAAGACAAGGATTAGATTTTATATGGACTCCATTGATGAAAACATCTTTAAATCTATTTTGTCAGGTCCAGCTCAATCTCAGCAAACAACAAGTCCAGATGATGTTCCATCATCCCAGTGGACACATGCTCAGCAAAAGATGAAGATTGCTGATGCACAAGCTATGAACATTCTAGAACAATCAATGTCTGATTACATTTTTGAAGAACTTGCTGAATGTTCATCTGCAAAAAAGATGTGGGACTCCCTCACAGCATTGGCTGAAGAAGAAGCAAGAGCAATAGAATTTTGCTTAATGGCAATAGATGCTTCTCGCAGCAGCGATGCTGAAGAATCAGAAGAACCAGAATGTGAACCGGAAGAGGAAGATCAGGTAATCTCTACCCTTGATCTTTCATCAGGTATTCATCTTTAGAAAATCTTAGTTCAAAATAATTCGTCGAACGGAGATCGACGAAATCAAATCTATTCGTCGAACTCAGATCGACGATCTCTGAACAAAGATTCTGCTTTGAACTATTTAGGAATCTGTGCTGAACAAAACAAATTTAATTCGTCGAACAGAGCTCGACGAACTCAATATCATTCGTCGAACTCCGCTCGACGAAAGTATTTTAATTCGGCGAACTCAGAATTTCAAAGCAAAAATTTTTATCCTTTTATTTCTGATTATTTTAAAAGAGAACCAGGACCCAAGGTTATCTGGGTCCAGAACTCCTAACATCTCCTTGCAGAAAAAGAATTCAGTCCAGCAAATATATAGGCCATATCAGTGGCTGTTGGATTTGGGCAAGGAACTGCAAATAGGGGGAGATTGTCTGGTTTACCACAGAGGAATAAAGGCTATGCAAATAGGGGGAGATGCCTATAAATGAAGCTGCATAACTTCTAGCAGCAGCAACAACAACAAATTATAATGCTGCAGATTTGGGCAAGGATCAGCAACAGCAATAGCAGATTTTCTTGATCTAGATTTAGGGGGAGATTGTATTTAATTTCCTTGTAGTTTACTTATATTTATGTAAATATTGTCCTTACCCAAATAGTGGGAGATTGTTGGAACCCCAGTTTGGATTTTGGCAAGGAACACTATTAGGAATCTTAGATTGACCCAACATGTATAGTCATGGGTCATTGGACTATTTCCAGGACAAGTCATTCAGAAGAACTTTCCAGCATTGCAGAAAATAAGTCCAAGAAATTCAGTCAAGACAAAGGTAGAAAATCAGATCGACGATCGTCGAACGCAGTTCGACGAACGACGATCTCCGGTCGACGAATTCTAAGTTGCTTCTTTGAACTCAGGTCGACGATCTCAAGACTCTAGCAAGGCTATGTCGACACCATCATAGAAACTTTGTCGACACTCAACAGTTCTCTCAGCTCGACGAACATAGAAACTGAGCTCGACGAAATGCAAGCTCCGGTCGACGAACGCAGGCAAGATATTCAGCTCGACCAATGTCGAACTCAGGTCGACGATTGATGTACTCGACGAAAGTTCAGCTCGACGATTTCTGAGCAATCAGTAACAGTTGGCAAAATCAATTGAGGATTAATTACAGTCATTATTCTCAGTGAATATAGCCGTTCAAACGGACAGTTACAGTTGGATTAATTATAGATCAATTCCCAATGCATCTCCACTCTCGGGAATGTTTTTCTTCCGCCATCAAGGCCAAGGATTTTGAATGTCTGAATATATACAGAGAAAGAGAATAAGAACATAGACAACAGAGACACAAGATACAGAGAAAATGAAGAACAGTAATAAACATAGAAAGGGCAATATCACTACAGAAATTAACAGCCCTAGACCAGAGGAGACAGCTATCATAAGAAGAAGAAGAACATCCATTCATATCAAGAGTCTTTTTCTTTCTCATTACTGCAGGACAACTTCAAGGACAACAAATATTCTATCTGTCAGAAGTTCCTGAAGGATACTCTGGTCCAGGCCTGAAGATTGAAGGCCTATCACCCTGAAGCAGTGCTCCAGATTTCCCTGCACTATTCAAGATCTCAGGGGGAGCAAATCTGCTAACGTCAATATCCACTTGAGTCTTCTCTCTGATTGTTGACAGAGAAGACAATATCACTCTCTCACCCCCTCCTGTACAAAGGGTTGTCATCTCCCTTCAAAAGTGATTCCTGGTTGCAAGTCTCCTTCCAAAAGACTTGAGTTGGTTTTTGGGGACCTGATCAAAACCCATTGGTGGCAGTCACCTGATCAAAAATCTGAGTGGGTTCCTACCAGGGTGGTAGAAGAGTGGAGTACCCAGATTTGGGTAACCACTATAAATTTCCTTGTGTCTTCTGGTTGCTTGATCTTCCTTCCTGATTATGTGCTGTGATTTAACTCTAATTATTTTTGTTAAGATCTATCCACTTTCAATGTGCGGTCTATTCATCGAACCCAAATGGTACAGGAATACTGCGCACAATTATTGGATCTATAGAGCATGACCACTGGTTGTGAGCCACTGATCGTGCTCACTATTCTCCATTTTCCAAGTTCTGTCTGGGGCTATCACATGATCATTGGACAAAGTGTGCACGACCTCTGGTCGTGCGCCATTCCTCGTGAGCGTTTATTCTATTTTTCTAGAGTCCTGCCATTGTTAATCGTACGATCAATGGATCCAGTGCGCACGACCTTTGGTCGTGCACCACTGATCTGCACTCTGATTTTCTGCTGCAGTATTTAAACACGTGCTCCGCAAATTAGGGCATGATCGCGTTCATTTTCCGCCCCGCTGCTGTGTGCGAAGCGCCGTTTCTCATCCCCGCAGGTCCTCCACTCATCTCCACCCTCCGAAAAGCTTTCTCCGGCGATCCGAAGCCATCTTCAACCGTTCAGAGAGTTTCCGGCCACCAGTAGTATGCAATAGAGATCTTACTATACAACTCATTTGGACAAAAGGGAGAAAGGATTGAAGGAAAGGGAAGAAGACGGAGGAAGATAAGTGGATTGACAATCCATTTGCCTCCAGAAGCAGTCACTACCAGTGTCGAGAAGTGGTCTGACAACCCACCACTCCGTCAAAGAACCACGGCTATGCTTTCCCCCTTTTGGTTTATTCTACCTCTTCTCCATAGTGGATTGTACCCTAAAGCTTGTAAGGAACCTAAACTTGTTTTTATTTGTCTATGAATGAAGTTTGCTTGGGTCAGTTACATTCTCTTTTATTAGTTGTGATGCACTCGCCTCCATTCACATCCACTCCACTCGCATACTAGAACCACTCTATCAAAGGCTAGTATTTGTGGTTGAAGAGGTGATTGCGACCCTCACTCTATACACGTGTGTTCATTCCATCCGCATTCTCTCTGTCCATCCGCCTCACGAAGCATGACATAGCGTCATGCACTAGTTCCATCCACCAAGCAAAGCGGTGCTTAGGACCCGCATTTGTTCTTTTTTTTTGTTTTGTTAGAATTAGGATTCCAAAACCAACCCCCTTTATTGTTTCGTTTAACTCTTAGTAACGATATTTCTGTGATGATATCACGTACCAAACCTGCATTCCCTCGAGATCGACATTCTGGGAAGCTATTCCCAAAATTATTACCAGACAATGACTGGTGTACTTGCCGATGCATCAAGTTTTTGGCCCCATTGTCGGGGAATGCAGGCGTATTGTTGATTTGTGTTGTGTTATAAAAGTTACGACATAGTTGCTTTTTTGAATTTATTTTATCCCAGACTATTTTTTCTTTTTATGTCGGTTGAAATTATTAGATTTTTATTGAGAATCTATGCAAGGTAGTTTAATCGTGGAAATTTGTGATCTCTGCAATGTGGGCAAGTTTTAATATCTGTTATCGCTGGTGTGGAGATATCTCTCATGCAAGTGATAAATGTCGTAAGGAGTATGGTAGCCAATACACTCAAGGATCTACATATGGAGCACCAACCTCATCTGGTACTCAATATGCTAGATATAAGCTTCTTAGCTACTCATCCATGCTTCCATTGTCTCACTACTTTCATTCGGCGTCAGTACTCGTTGTACAGACAAAGCCGACTAAGCAGTATTTATCTTGTCAGAATTGGGATCACTCTTTGAAGTAGTCTGCTGCTTACTTGGCATAGTTGGACGAGGATGATGAACCAGATGTTCGGATTGTCTCCACTGCGTTAACTTGCAACACCCCTTCTATATCATCGTATGTACTAGTACCACCTTCAGATTTTGAAGGGAGAAATACTAGTATTTGCACAGATACAAGTGTTATCTAAACCGTGACATAGATGTTTTTGTTGGATCCCTAGTTTGGATTTGGGCTAGATTCACTAATTAGGTTGAGTCTGACCCACATTGTATAGCCAGGGACAAATCTATGAGTCCTAGAGTTTAGGCTAGTCATTAGGTTCAACATTCATGGACCAGCCAGCAAAGGACCTCAGTTGACTCGGACTTAGAAGAATTCAGAGTTAAAATTATCAGTTTAAAATTCTTCGAACTCAACTCGACGATCGTCGATCGCAGATCGATGAACTCAGAGTTAATTCTCTGAGTTGAGCTCGACGATATTCGAGCTCATTTCAACGATCTCTTCATTCAGACAGATTCTCTAATCGACGAATTCTGGGATTTAACTTCAACCTATTCTTTCCAGTTCAATTTCTTTGAACTCTTCTCGACGAAGACAGATTTTTAGCTCGATGAACTTAGAGCGCAGAATTAGTTAGTTATTTCCAGAATGCAGTTCGCTAAGCGCAGGTCGACGAACAGGAGTTCTCAGCTCGACGAAGTTGGATCTCCAGTCGACGAATTCTGTTCCGAGCTCGACGAATTTTGTCTCAAACCAGATTTAGAAGTTTTTCTTATTCTATCCTTATTTCTTATATTATTTAGCAGTAATTCTCTGAGTAATTAATCCTTATATTTCCCTGAATATAGTCGTTACTGGCAGCATTAATTATGGTCTTCATCAGGGTTAATTACTTGCTTCATTTATTGGGACAGTTGGGAAAACTCATTTAAGACAATATTCTCAAGCCGTTTTCATTCTCCAGACAGATCAGCAATCAATGTTTTGAATTCAAATTTCAAAGGAGAATTTTTGACAGTAGGATATAAAAGAGTTTTTCCCTTTTCAGACGACAAGTAATTTAGAGAACAAGAAGAAGAGAACAGACTGAACATTCAACATAAGAAAATCCCAGTGCAGAAAATAGTTTTTTCCACTTGTACTTTCTGAAGACTGAAGAAGAACAACAATCAAACACCAAGAGTATTCTTCAACTTCAACTCCAGGAATATTCAAGGAAAACAAACTCTGTACCAGTCAGAAGTTCCTGGAACACTTCAAGTCAAGGCTGAAGACCTATATCCTGAGCAAGGCTCCAAGTCATTTCAGAAGGATGTTTCACACCAGCAATCCACTAGTCTTCTCTGTTGTATAGAGAAAAGAGAAGACAACATTAACTCTCTCTCAACTCCTATAAAAGGGTTTATTAACTCCCTTCAAAAGCTTATTCTTGGTTTTTGGGCACCCGATCAAAATCTCAAAGGGTTGTGAGATCTCCCTTGAAATAGATCTTGTGGTGGCACTCACATGATCAAAAACCTTATAGTGGATTCCTACCAGGGTGGTAGAAGTATGGATGTACCCAGTTTGGGGAAGCACTATAAAATTTTTGTGCTGTCTGGTTGCCTATTTGCTTTTCTGTTCTTGCTTTGCTGTGATAGTTTAGCTTCTTTTGCATTTCCTATTATATTATTATAGTATCACCTATTTTATTACTCTGATAAATTCTCAAAACAGCCAAAAGTTTTAATTACTCTATTCACCCACCCCCCCTCTAGAGTAAATCAGGTCTATCCCCTATCTTTCAATTCATATTAGAGCAGTGTTCCTTTGGTTTCTCAAGCTAATACTTGAACCAAAAGATCCTTGGTAGATCTGATTTTCTCTTTTCCTAGTTTTTTTATTTATTTCATAGCATGGCACGGAATAAAGATTATGTAAGCACCAGACCTCCAGTCTGCAACTTGAATAAGTTTGCTATTTGGAAGGAAAGAATTAGGCATTACATGAACTCTATTGATGAAGAAATATACAACTATATTTTTACAGGACCACCAGCTCCAGTGGCTACCACTTCTGCAAGTTCCAGCACACATGTTGTTCCACCACCTGAGTGGATAGATGCTGAAAAGAAGGCCAAGATAGCAGAGGCTAAGACCATGAATATTCTGGCTCAAAATATGTCAGATGACATTTTCCAAAAGGTGGCTGAGTGCATATCTGCCAAAGCTATCTGGAATTCTCTCAACCAGATGGTTGCTGGATCGGCAGATGAGAGAAAGGACAAGAGATCAAATCTTATCTCCCAGTATGAAAATTTCAAGAAAGAAGAATCAGAGTCTGTGAGTGACATGTACAACAGACTAAGCTCAATCATCAATGAGCTGAAGACTCTAGACAAGGACATCACCCTCACAGAAGTTAATGACAAGATCCTCATGTGCTTCCCTAGCTCATGGGATTCCAGAATATGGCCAATCAAGGAGGCCAGAAGCTTAAATGAGATTTCCACTAAATCTCTTCTTGGAAAGCTTAAATCATATGAGCAACTCATAAAGACAAGAGAAGCTGCAGAGCAGAAGACTCCTCCAGCAGCAAGAAAGGAACAAAGCATAGCTTTCAGAGCTTCAGAAGAATCAGAAGCTCCAATAGCCATCCCTGAGTCTCTTATCCAAGAGATTTTACAAAATGGCAAAGAAAGAATTCAGAAGAAAGTCATCTATGCAAGATGACAAGCCAACGTATGACAAGACACCAACTAAAGAATTTGTTCACTTTGGTTGCAGGAAACCAAGACACTTCATATCAGAGTGTCCAGAAAACCAAAAGAAGGAGAGAAGAAGAGAAAAGGACTCCAGAAAGCAGCATTACATTAAGCCCTCCTCCAGCAAGCATAAAAGGAAGGAGAAAGGTTTTATTACTGAGACCTGGAGTGATACAGATGAAGAATTCTCATCTTCCAACTTTAGTGAAGATGAAGGGGAGGCAAAAGCAAGGGAAGTTTGCCTTATGGCTATCAATGCCTCTTGCAGCATGTCTGAAGCTGAGAAGTCAGACAATGAAGAAACATTTGAATCTGAGGCAGATCAGGTACTATCCTTTTTTGATTATAATTTAGATAGTTTTAAAACTGAATTTAAGTCATTATGTATTGATCTAATTAATTCTGAAAAAGAAATTAAAAACCTAAGTGAAAAATTGACTGAGCACGAACACTAGCTTTCAGAGAATATCAAGTTAGAAGATGAATTAACCACAGCTAATGAACAGATCATTAGACTAAAATCAGAATTAGTTGAGTCGAGGTGATGAGTTGTAAATATATGTATTTTTATGTACATTAATTAAGTAGTCTTAGTTCATTTCTGTTATTTTTAGTAATTTTGTTCAATAAAATGCTCATCTGTTATAAATTTTATCCTAACATAAGTTTATTTTATTTTTCTGAAATTTTTTAGAAAATGTCAAATTTTGCCATGTACACACCTGTGTACTTCAGTACACGCCGTGATCTAGGCGTGTGACTTGTATTCAAGCAGAAATCAGACAAAGTCGAACATCTACTGGACACGCCCTCTGACACGCCCGTGTCAAAAGTGACACGGCCGTGCCAGAGCCGCGTTCACCCGATCGACAAACCGCGCCTGAAGATTGTCGACAAGAGCCGACACGCCCGTGTCAAGATGTGACACGGTTGTGTAATCCTCCACCTGGCCCGACAAGACATCGCCGATGACTTTTGACGCAACCCGTTGCCAGATCCACCTGCTGGACACGCCCTCCGACATGCCCGTGTCGACAGAGATATGGGCGTGACTTCCACGTGTTTCTCCCCGAAGTCAAACTAGCCGTCAAATCGCCGGATCAACTCATGAATAGTGCTGACACGCCCCCCTACACGCCCGTGACCGAGGGCGTGTAAACTGAAATTTTTGGATATAAATAGGACCTTGCTGTAAGGTGGTTAGGTTCTGAATATTGAACAATTTTGGTGATTAAGGGCTGCTGTTTGGAGTTGTTTTGGGGCTATGTAAGGAATCTTTCCCCCTCCTTTTCAAGTTTGTTTAAGCTTTTGTAATCAACCTTTTTTGTTAATAAAATTGTTTGTTTTTTTATCCTTAAAAATGCTTTGAAATATCTCTGAATGCCTCCTTTTCATCAATCTTATGCATCTTTGTTTTCATTTTTATATGGGGTTGGTGCGTGTATGAGTTCATTTTTCTGGAATTTATGCTTTAAAATGAAAAATTGTTTGCTTTAATTTCTTTTTTATGAAAACTACTAGTCGTTGTTAAAGCCATTTTCCTTACCATACTACTTAGAATGGTTTAGATTTATGATTTTTATTCTTTTATATTCATTCTTATGATCTAGTAAAATGATTTCAAAAGTGGTTTTCATTATTCTTAAACATAGATTTTACTTTTTTAGGTTATAAAATTTTTGCTCCTTTTTAACTTTCTTCCACTTTTTAAACCCTTTTACAAAGATATAAGAATGGATTATGTGTTATTTTTGTACAACCCCGTATCCGGTCGAGCGGGATCCTCCCCAAACGGCGCGCTCGGGACATACTATGAGCGGTGTTTTGGTGCAGGCTCGTTCGAGCTCGTGCGGGTCCTCGCGCGTGCGTGCGGAGATTTTATTTGCATAGCCTTAATATATACATATATATGTTAATATTATATATATATATATATATATATATATATATATATATATATATATATATATATATATATATATATATATATATATATATATATATATAATGAGGATGGATTTATAAAGGAAGGAGGAGAGGGTATGCGGAGGACAGACAGCAACAGTAAAACAAAAAAGAAAAGGGAGGTCGGGGGGAGGACAGCAGGAAGAAAAACAAAAAAGGGGTTTAGGGTTTGGCCTGGGAGAAAAAGGCGGCGGCAACACCTCATTCAGGCCGCCTGGAGCAGCGGCCCGAGCTCCCGCCTCCCTCTCTCCCTCCGGCCGCCTGGAGCAGCGCCCGAGCCCGCCCCTACCTCTCTCTCTCTCGCCGGCCGCCTGGAGCAGCGCCCGAGCCCGCCCCTACCTCTCTCTCTCTCGCCGGCCGCCTGGAGCAGCGTCCGACCCCGCCCCGGCCGCCTATTTCTCCGGCCGTCTACAGCAGCAAGCCGCCCCCGCGCATCTCCCTCCGGCCGTCTACAGTAGCAAGCCGCCCCCCGCTTCTCCTTCTCCGGTCGTCTACAGCAGCAAGCCACGCCCCGGCCCTTTCTTTCTCCGGCCGCGAGGAGCAGCGACACCCGCCACGGCCGCCTCTTTCTCTGGCCGCTTGGAGCAGCACTCCACCTCGACTCTCTCTCTCTCTGTTCTCTCTTCGTCGCCACCGCACGGGCAAAGCAAGGCTGGCCGGGAGCTCCTCTCCCGGCGCCGCCTACAACAATGCCGGTCGGGAGCTCCTCTCCCGGCGCCGCCTACAGCGGGGCCGGCCGGGAGCTCCTCTCCCGGCGCCGCCTACAGCTAGGTCGACCGGGAGCTCCTCTCCCGGAGCCGTTTGGAGCTAGGCCAGTCGGGACCAGCTTCCCCGACGCCACCTGAAGTCGTGGAGGCCGGGATTGACTTCCTCGATGTCACGTGGAGCACGGTCGGCCTTGGAGAGGCTCGACCATGGAGGGGAAAAGTCATTCGGAGCTTTCAATAGTTAACGGTGGTCGGATCCGAGCATGGACAACCACTACGGACGCTAGACGTGGAGCATCGGGCAATGAGCGCGGTTGCGGCCCCGCCAAACACACGTCAAGGGTAACGAAATTTCTACTTGGGCAGGTTAAGCCCTCAATTTCCATATTTGCATGGAAGCCCCTCTCCACCAACGGGTGGAGGAAGGGACCTCTCCGACGGGTTGACGTGTACGTCCCCGCAATTAACTGTGTTAGCGCCCGGAAGTGTGAGTACGGGTTTAGGCATGCTGTGTGAAGCCCATCCGGACGTGTGAGCCGGATTGGTGATGTTCTGGGGATCCCGGGGAAGACTCTAAGGATGTTGTATATTTTCCATTTGCAGGGAATGCGCACCATAGCCCCGAAAAAGGGGTACGCGCAATATGTTCGGCCAGCTTATGTTGACCAACTGGCGTTTAGCTGACCGCCGCTTGTCGAGACGTTGACGTACAGGTGTTGCAGTACCAGGCGGGGAGTAGCGGGCTTAAGCCCAAGCTTGTGCCGGCCCTCGAAGGCCTTTTTTATTTATATGCCGGCCTGCGTGCCGAAGTATGGAATTCATATTCCTGTAATATTCTTTTAATATCTGTGATGCTCTGAGGATGTGTAAGTTTCTTCTTTTTATTAGGCAGGCGGTGTTCTCGAGAACCGCTCGCCCCGTAGGGGCCCCGAGGTATAGTTGCCGGGAAGCCCCTCATGGCCTGTTGACAACCAGTCAGAGTAGCGGAATTACGCTGTTAGTGGCCTAGTTTGGGCAGCGTGTCGTGGCATTGCTCAGCGAGTTTGCGTCATCAGTAGGGCGGGTGAGGAGCATTTTTGTGTAGACCCAAGGAGACACATCTGGATAGGAGGGAGTTGTTCTTGAGATCCTCCTTAGATGTTCCGGTCGGCCAAGAGCGCCCTCCGAAGGTGTCTTAGCTCAGCCTTTGGCTTGGGAGGGGAAGAGTTTGTTAGTCTTCCGGGTATGCGGTGGGTCCTCCACGCTGAGACCTTGGGTCTGTCCCTTGTGTTCCTAATCTTGTGCCTAGATCGTTCTCTTGAGGGTAGTAGGTGCGCGGTCACCCCTATTTTGGGACCCCGAACTCCACAGAAGCCAATTTTGGCTTCAACAGTTATGGTACGGTGAGCGTGGAGAGTGACCAGTACAGAAAAACTCAGGCGAACGTCATGGCTATGGAAGAGGAACCAAGTGACGACCAGGGTCATGTGATGAAAGAAGTCCCCTCCCATTTCCCTCTTGTCGCTAGGATATTCGATCCTGGAGATCAAAACGTGCCTTAGGAAGAATATTATATGATCGAACCTCGTTCTCAGGAGGGTGGGTGTAGCGGGTAGATGTGCCCCGTAGTGGGTAGAGATTGACCGGGTAGAGCTACCCCGAGCGCGGCTCGGCCCCAGGTAGACCCGCTGCCTGGCTCCTACTAGCTGGCAGGTCCGTAGGCTCGCCTGTGGGGGAGAGGTCCTGGTTCTTGGTTCTGCACTACCCCGAGCGCGGCTCGGCCCCAGGTAGACCCGCTGCCTGGCTCCTACTAGCTGGCAGGTCCGTAGGCTCGCCTGTGGGGGAGAGGTCCTGGTTCTTGGTTCTGCACTACCCCGAGCGCGGCTCGGCCCCAGGTAGACCCGCTGCCTGGCTCCTACTAGCTGGCAGGTCCGTAGGCTCGCCTGTGGGGGAGAGGTCCTGGTTCTTGGTTCTGCACTACCCCGAGCGCGGCTCGGCCCCAGGTAGACCCGCTGCCTGGCTCCTACTAGCTGGCAGGTCCGTAGGCTCGCCTGTGGGGGATAGGTTTGGTTTGTGGGTGATAGGTTCGGATAGGTTAGGATAGGTTAGGATAAGCTAGGATAGGTTAGGTTTTGGTTTGAGATCGTTATCGGCACCCCGAGCTCGGCTCGGCCCCAGGTAGACCCGCTGCGCAGGCTCCCATCTAGCTGGCAGGTCCGTAGGCTCGCCTGTGGGGGATAGGTTTTGGTTGTGGAATCGTCATCGGCACCCCGAGCTCGGCTCGGCCCCAGGTAGACCCGCTGCGCAGGCTCCCATCTAGCTGGCAGGTCCGAAGGCTCGCCTGTGGGGGATAGATTTTTGGTTTGAGATCGTCATCGGCACCCCGAGCTCGGCTCGGCCCCAGGTAGACCCGCTGCGCAGGCTCTCATCTAGCTGGCAGGTCCGAAGGCTCGCCTGTGGGGGATAGGTTTTTGGTTTGAGATCGTCATCGGCACCCCGAGCTCGGCTCGGCCCCAGGTAGACCCGCTGCGCAGGCTCTCATCTAGCTGGCAGGTCCGTAGGCTCGCCTGTGGGGGATAGGTTTGGTTTGTGGGCGATAGGTTAGGATAGGTTAGTATATGCTAGGATAGGTTAGGTTTTGGTTTGTGGAATCGTCATCGGCACCCCGAGCTCGGCTCGGCCTCAGGTAGACCCGCTGCGCAGGCTCTCATCTAGCTGGCAGGTCCGTAGGCTCGCCTGTGGGGGATAGGTTTTGGTTGTGGAATCGTCATCGGCACCCCGAGCTCGGCTCGGCCCCAGGTAGACCCGCTGCGCAGGCTCTCATCTAGCTGGCAGGTCCGTAGGCTCGCCTGTGGGGGATAGGTTTCGGTTGTGGAATCGTCATCGGCACCCCGAGCTCGGCTCGGCCCCAGGTAGACCCGCTGCGCAGGCTCTCATCTAGCTGTCAGGTCCGAAGGCTCGCCTGCGGGGGAGAGGTCCTGGTTCTTGGTTTTGGAATAGGTGTATGTTTATAACAGATGAATGTTCTTTATATATTGAAATATAAATATACATACTAGTCAACGAACATGACTCGACCAAAAGTAATTCTCGGTATAATATGATATACGACTCAGACTACGTGACGACAACAGATAACTATCATAAAATGTATTTGTTAAGTAATTCTGTCAGCTAAGGATTTTAAATGTCTTATCGTATGCGGACAATCTTCAATAGTTACTGATTAGAGATACATGTGTTGTATTATTTTTCCTGATGCTTAAGGGGTTCTTACAAGCTCGTGTGTCTAGATTATGGAATAATGTTTTAAACATTTGATTTTACAGATTCTCAGCAGCGCTAGATTCACCTATTATTATCTTTGATAAAGCGGTTGCGTATTCCTCATCATCATCATCTAGTGTTTCAACATCCATATAGAACATATCAGTGAATTCATCCAAGGGATTAGCAATGGTTGTAGTGATGGGAACTAGAGGAGTAACTATTGGTCGTGTTAATAAATCATTATAAGGTTGATCTTTACCTGTCCATGATCTTTACCTGTCCATGCTGATCGAGCGGGTATGCTAAGATTTATCGGTCCTTCTATACATTTACCTGCTCCTGCGTTTAAATCCTCATTCTATGCTAGTTCCTCATAAAATTTGCTCCTTGTTATACCACCGTTACAGAAAGAGATTCAAAAAGAATAATCATGTTTATAAAACCATATTCAAGATAGTGAGTTGTTTCTGATCTAAGCCTTGTGTGGAGCTCCCTTTATCTTCAAGTGAGTTTTTCTCTAAATTTTTTCTTTGGGTCGGCTCCCACTCGCCGGATACTTGGGGTTGGACATTTCTTTCCGAGCTTGTGCCAACCTCGAAAAGAGCGGGGATTGTGTACAACCCCGTATCCGGTCGAGCGGGATCCTCCCCAAACGGCGCGCTCGGGACATACTATGAGCGGCGTTTTGGTGCAGGCTCGTTCGAGCTCGTGCGGGTCCTCGCGCGTGCGTGCGGAGATTTTATTTGCATAGCCTTAATATATACATATATATGTTAATATTATAATATATATATATTATATATATATATATATATATATATATATATATATAATGAGGATGGATTTATAAAGGAAGGAGGAGAGGGTATGCGGAGGACAGACAGCAACAGTAAAACAAAAAAGAAATGGGAGGTCGGGGGGAGGACAGCAGGAAGAAAAACAAAAAAGGGGTTTAGGGTTTGGCCTGGGAGAAAAAGGCGGCGGCAACACCTCATTCCGGCCGCCTGGAGCAGCGGCCCGAGCTCCCGCCTCCCTCTCTCCCTCCGGCCGCCTGGAGCAGCGCCCGAGCCCGCCCCTACCTCTCTCTCTCTCGCCGGCCGCCTGGAGCAGCGCCCGAGCCCGCCCCTACCTCTCTCTCTCTCGCCGGCCGCCTGGAGCAGCGTCCGACCCCGCCCCGGCCGCCTATTTCTCCGGCCGTCTACAGCAGCAAGCCGCCCCGCGCATCTCCCTCCGGCCGTCTACAGTAGCAAGCCGCCCCCCGCTTCTCCTTCTCCGGTCGTCTACAGCAGCAAGCCACGCCCCGGCCCTTTCTTTCTCCGGCCGCGAGGAGCAGCGACACCCGCCACGGCCGTCTCTTTCTCCGGCCGCTTGGAGCAGCACTCCACCTCGACTCTCTCTCTCTCTGTTCTCTCTTCGTCGCCACCGCACGGGCAAAGCAAGGCCGGCCGGGAGCTCCTCTCCCGGCGCCGCCTACAACAAGGCCGGTCGGGAGCTCCTCTCCCGGCGCCGCCTACAGCGGGGCCGGCCGGGAGCTCCTCTCCCGGCGCCGCCTACAGCTAGGTCGACCGGGAGCTCCTCTCCCGGCGCCGTTTGGAGCTAGGCCAGTCGGGACCAGCTTCCCCGACGCCGCCTGAAGTCGTGGAGGCCGGGAATGACTTCCTCGATGTCACGTGGAGCACGGTCGGCCTTGGAGAGGCTCGACCATGGAGGGGAAAAGTCATTCGGAGCTTTCAACAGTTAACGGTGGTCGGATCCGAGCATGGACAACCACTACGGACGCTAGACGTGGAGCATCGGGCAATGAGCGCGGTTGCGGCCCCGCCAAACACACGTCAAGGGTAACGAAATTTCTACTTGGGCAGGTGAAGCCCTCAATTTTCATATTTGCATGGAAGCCCCTCTCCACCAATGGGTGGAGGAAGGGACCTCTCCGACGGGTTGACGTGTACGTCCCCGCAATTAACTGTGTTAGCGCCCGGAAGTGTGAGTACGGGTTTAGGCATGCTGTGTGAAGCCCATCCGGACGTGTGAGCCGGATTGGTGATGTTCTGGGGATCCCGGGGAAGACTCCGAGGATGTTGTATATTTTCCATTTGCAGGGAATGCGCACCATAGCCCCGAAAAAGGGGTACGCGCAATATGTTCGGCCAGCTTATGTTGACCAACTGGCGTTTAGCTGACCGCCGCTTGTCGAGACGTTGACGTACAGGTGTTGCAGTACCAGGCGGGGAGTAGCGGGCTTAAGCCCAAGCTTGTGCCGGCCCTCGAAGGCCTTTTTTATTTATATGCCGGCCTGCGTGCCGAAGTATGGAATTCATATTCCTGTAATATTCTTTTAATATCTGTGATGCTCTGAGGATGTGTAAGTTTCTTCTTTTTATTAGGCAGGCGGTGTTCTCGAGAACCGCTCGCCCCGTAGGGGCCCCGAGGTATAGTTGCCGGGAAGCCCCTCATGGCCTGTTGACAACCAGTCAGAGTAGCGGAATTACGCTGTTAGTGGCCCAGTTTGGGCAGCGTGTCGTGGCATTGCTCAGCGAGTTTGCGTCATCAGTAGGGCGGGTTAGGAGCATTTTTGTGTAGACCCAAGGAGACACATCTGGATAGGAGGGAGTTGTTCTTGAGATCCTCCTTAGATGTTCCGGTCGGCCAAGAGCGCCCTCCGAAGGTGTCTTAGCTCAGCCTTTGGCTTGGGAGGGGAAGAGTTTGTTAGTCTTCCGGGTATGCGGTGGGTCCTCCACGCTGAGACCTTGGGTCTGTCCCTTGTGTTCCTAATCTTGTGCCTAGATCGTTCTCTTGAGGGTAGTAGGTGCGCGGTCACCCCTATTTTGGGACCCCGAACTCCACAGAAGCCAATTTTGGCTTCAACAATTTTAACTTTTCAACACCTTTGATTTTCCTATTTACTTAAAAAGATTTTTTCTCAAACAATTTTTATTTCTACTTTTTATGCATTTCCATCAAATTCTAGAGGTAAAAGTGTTAACGTTTTAATTTTTCAAGCACCTGCTTTTCTCGCATAATTTGAAAACTCTTTTGCTCAAATAATTTTTATTTTGTCTTTTTATGCATTTCTACCACATTGTAGGGTAGAAATGCAGTTGTTTTAATTTTTTAATAAATTTGTTTTCCTTATTTTTTTGCTTGCGTGCGTGTGTGTATGAGATAATTTTTATCGCTTTCTTTCATTTTTGTCGAGTCTATGAGTGTGTTTTTATTTACTGTAGAGTGGGTGTGTTTTCATTTCAAGTAGAGTGCATTGGAGTTTTTCAATTCAGTAAAGTGTGTGTGTGTGTGTGTTTTCATTTATGCAAGTGTTTGTGTGTTTATTTATGTAGAGTGTGTGCGCGTGTGCATCTATTTTCTCCTACTCGTTTGAGTAGGACTCGCTTTAATTTTCCACCTAATCATTTGAGTATGACTTGTGTGTGTGAGTATTTCATTTAAGTAGAGTGTGTGTGTGCATTTTACTTTCTGCATTGTGTGTGCGTTTTACTTTCTACAGTGTGTGTGCGTTTTACTTTCTGCAGTTTGTGTGCGTTTTACTTTCTGCAGTGTGTGTGCGTTTTCTTTTCTACAGTGTTTGTGCGTTTTCTTTTCAATAGTATGTTTGTGTTTTAATTTCATTAGAGTGCGTGCGTGTGTGCATTTATTTCCTCCTACTCGTTTGAGTAGGACTCGCTTTCATTTACCGTCTAATCATTTGAGGAGGACTTGCAATTTTTACCTTTAATTTACTGCCTACTCGTTTGAGTAGGACTTGTCATTTCAATTATGTAGTTTTCCTTTTTTTGTAACTTAGTTTTCGTTTGTTTTTTTATTATGAGTTTGGTTGAGTGCGTGTGTTTTTATTTTTTTAGTAGCTTTTCTATTTCTAATATTAGGTTATCTTATTCTTTTTCTTATTTTTTTGTAACCCTTCAGCTCTTATTTTAGAACTCACGTCTAACCAAACACATAAGCCATTTAGCCCTCGGTATCGAAGAGCATTGAGATATAAAATGTTTTAAATAACTAAAGGTCTTATTTTTAAATTTAATTAAAAAATCTTAAGGTTTACCCCGGGTTAACGATGCGTAGAACCACATATCGATGTGTGGGCTCTATTTCCGTTATCCACAAGCTATCTAGCCGAGAGACCGTGCATATGGACTGATCACCCCTGGGTAAAGAGAGTTCTGCACAAACCCTTGAGAGAGGAGGAGTGCAAACTCTACTGAATTGGATTCCCCCCCCCCCCCAATAGCGGGGTTCTTAGCATATTGCGACCATTAAGAGGAATCCTTCGTCGGACGAGAGCCCGGTCGAATAGTCTTAATGTTCATGTGAGAGATACTCCTAGAGATAGGTGAGCTCATTCTTTTGGAACCACCACGGCCAAGTTTCCTCTTTAATTGAATTGAAACCTAAGATCTCTAATTATTCAAATGTATTTTAGTCCTAACGTAATTTGATACCGAGTGTTATTTCCATCATTGACTTTATTCTTAATCTATTTCCAGCATTTTTTAGTTAAAATCGACAACTTAAATATTTTGGTTAAATAATAGTTCTTTCAGAGCAGTAGAGATAATCAACCCGTTCCCGGGAAATTTACGGTATAGGTATTCTCCCGAATATCTTGTATTACTTGTGATAGGTGCACTTGCCTACAATTCGCCGCGTGAAATTCAGATTTGTCGTGCTCCCTAGATAATTTAATATCGGGCTTCACACGCATCAAGTTTTTGGCGCCGTTGTCGGGGACTCTCCGAGTTATTATTTTGAAATCCGAAGTCTATTACTTTTACCTATATTTCTAAAAACTTAAAAAAAACTTAAAAACTTTACTTTAAAAAAATCCAAAAAATAAAGTTAATTTTCTAGTTTATATTTTAGGGTGTATGACCCGTGGACAACCTTTGGAGTCCGAACATTTGGATTTTGATCGTAAGATCGAACACTCACTTGCGCGTATTCGGTTTCAATGCCGAAATCCCTCTTTGGATCCCGAAGAATCCATCGGAGAACCCTCTGCCATTGATATGGCCGACCCTAATCTGAACGTGGTCGTCGAGCATACAATGCCATATTACGGCCGACCGAATTTGGATGATACTGGGTCCAGTATTGTTCGTCCGATGGTGGCGAATAATAATTTTGAGATCAAATCGAGCGTTAGCCAAAAGATCCAAAATGTCGTGCAGTTCGATGAACTGCCAAATGAGCACCCAAACATTCATTTGTCTAGTTTTTTTTGGAAATCTGCGATACCTTTAAGATCAATGGTGTCACTGATGACGGCATTCGTTTGCGCCTTTTTCCATTCTCCTTAAGGTCCAAAGCTAAGGCGTGGTTGAATTCCCTCCCACAAGGATGTATTACCACCCGGGTCGAGCTTGCGGAACAGTTCTTAATGAAGTATTTTCCGACCGCCAAAACTGCAAAGTTGTGGGTGGACATTTATTCGTTTGTGCAGAATGATTCTGAGTCTCTATTTGAGACTTAGGAACCCTTTAAAGAATTCCTCCGCAAGTGTTCGCACCACGCGCTACCTGCATGGTTGCAGGTCCAAATCTTCTACAATGTGCATAACTATTAGACGCGTCAAATAATTGACGCGGCTGCCGGGGGCACTCTGAATAATAAGACCCGTGAGGCTGTCCAAGCTCTTATTGAAGAGATGGTTATGAACGCCTACCAATGGAATGTCCCGCGGGCACGTCCCAAGCAGGCGGTCGGCCTCTTCGAAGTGGATGCCACTGCCCACTTAACCCTTAAAGTTGAAAGGCGGGCGAAGCAGGTGGCGGAGATGTTTGCTGCCTCCTCCACTCCTCCTTACGTAATTCCCCCTAATGTCAACGTAGTCAATGAGTTCGTAGAGTATGTGGGAAATGATGGGTGACCTTCCTTCAACCCTAACAACAACCCTTATAGTAATAACTATAATCCGGGATGGATGAACCACCCCAACATCTCATGGAGCAATGCGAATATTGCGTAGCGCCCGCCCAATTGTTATGCGCCCGGATTTCTGCCGCCTCCCCCTCTTCCAAAACCCTCCCAGATGGAGGAAAATTTTTCTAAATACATAGCTTCCAATGAATCAAATATCAGGAACGTCACTGGATCGCTAAACAACTTAGAACTCTAGGTTGGCCAGTTAGTGTGAATGATGTCCGAGCGCGCGCTCGGGGCACTGCCAGGAAATACAGAGCATAATCCGCGGGAGAATATCAATGCTATAACCCTCCGTAGCGGAAATAAGGTGATAGATCCAAAATGGATCGATCCGCAGGTATATATTTCACCTCCGACCCCTCTTCCCCCTTCTTCGATTACGCCACCTTTACAAATTTTACACGAAAGTTTTTTAAAACGCACTTGCCGTATCCACATAAGCTCGATAGTGAGCGTTAGGACGCGCAGTATGAAAATTTTATTTTATTGTTAAAACAAATTCATATTAACGTTCCCTTCTTCGAAGCGATCTCGCACATGCCTAAGTATGCGAAATATTTAAAACAACTTCTTTCTAATAAACAAAAATTAGAAAAAAATTCGCATATATCTCTGAATGCTGACTGCTCAGTGGCGCTTACTAATAAATTGCCCCTTAAAAGAAATGACCCGGGGCAGTTCTCTATCCCGTGCCTTTTTGGCAATATATTAGTAAAATACGCTCTTGCAGATTTAGGCGAGAGAATTAATTTGATGTCATTCTCGCTCTTTCAAAAATTATGTATAGGCACTCCGGCCACTACTAAAATGTGAATCCAACTAGCTGATCGCTCGGTTAAGTTTCTCGTCAGGGTAGTGGAGGACGTACTTGTCAGAGTTGATAAGTTTGTCTTTCCGGTAGACTTTGTCATCTTAGACATCGATGAGAACACCGATGTACCAATTATACACGGTCGCCCTTTTCTCGCCACCTACCACACATTAAGTGACGTAAGTAACGGTCGTCTCCTCCTTCGGGTAGGAGATGACAAAGTTACTTTCTCTTTTAATCCCTCCATAAGAGACTCGTCATCGAGCGATGACATTTGTTATATTTTAGATACCTATCTCGGAGATTGTTCTTCCCCTATTTTCGAGTCTACTTTTTTACACGACGACATTTTTGCGCTTGAAAATTTAAACTGCGAAGAGGATAACCCTCCTAATTTGTCTTTTGAACCTTTTGGATCGAACGACATTAAAATTATAACCTCATTATATGAACCTCCCTGCCTTGATGTCAAACCCCTACCCGAATCACTCAAATACGCCTTTCTAGGAAAAGATGATACACTTCTCGTTATCATTTCTTTGCATTTGAGCGATTCAGAGACTTCCGATTTATTGGGTGTTTTACTTATACATCGCCACGTAATTACGTGGCAAATTTCTGATCTAAAGGGATTAACCCTTCTTTCTGCACCCACAAGATTTTCCTTCACGATAATTGCCACAAAACTATTCAGCCGCAGCGACATCTTAACCCAAACATGAAAGACGTCATTAAAGCCGATATTATTAAATTATTAGATGCGTTGATTATTTATCTTATATCAGATAGTACGTGGGTTAGTCCCGTTCACGTGGTGCACAAAAAGGGCGGTCTTACCATAGTGGAAAATGAGCATAATTAACTCGTCCCAACTCGTACTCGTACGGGTTGGCGGGTGTGCATAGATTATAGAAAACTAAATGATGCCACCCGTAAGGATCATTTCCCACTACCATTCTTAAACCAAATTCTGGAGCGTTTATCCGGTCATCCGTATTTTTGTTTTCTTGATGGATTATCGAGGTCTTTCCAAATCCCCATTTCCCCCGATGACCAAGAGAAAACAAATTTTACATGCATGTTTGGTACCTTTGCATACCGAAGAATGCCATTTGGCCTCTGCAATGCGCCAACTACATTCCAAAGATGCAAGCTGGCGATCTTTGGCGAGCTGGTAGGAGAAATTATGGAAGTCTTTATGGATGACTTCTTTGTTTTCAAATGCTCCTTCCTGTCTTGTCTTCGCAATTTAGATTGTGTCCTTCAGCAATGCGAGGACACACAACTTGTTTTAAATTAGGAAAAATGTAACTTTATGGTTCGAGAAGGTTTGGTTCTAGGCCATAAGATTTCGTCTAATGGGATGGAGGTTGATAAGGCCAAAGTTGAAATTATCAAAAAACATCCCCCGCCTTCTAACGTTAAATCTATTAGTAGTTTCTTAGGCCACACGGGCTTTTATAGACGTTTCATTCAAGATTTTTCAAAAATAACAATGCTGCTTAATCACCTCTTGGAAAAGAAATCAAATTTTGTCTTTGATAGCGAATGGGAGTCTGCATTTAATTTTATAAAACAAAAACTTATCAATTCACCCATCTTAGTGGCACCCGATTGGACCCTTCCGTTCGAAATTATGTGCGATGCTAGTGATATTGTCGTAGCTGGCGTTCTTGGCCAACGTATAAACAAATATTTTCATCCTATTTATTATGCTAGCAAGACGCTCACTTCCGTATAAGGAAATTACACGACAACGGGAAATAAACTTTTATCCATCGTTTTTGCTTTTGATAAGTTTTGCTCGTATATAACGCTATCTAAAGTTATTGTATTTACCGACCACTCTGCCTTAAAATATCTGTTAGCAAAAACGGACGCCAAACCCCGCCTTCTTCGATGGATCCTCCTACTGCAAGAATTGATTTAGAGATCCAGGATAAGAAGGGCGCAGAAAATATAGCCGCTGATCACCTCTCCCGCTTAGAAAATCCCGGTGTGGAAGCGCTCGTCGAATCTAACATAAATGACAGATTCCCCGAGGAACACCTCCTAGCCAAAAATACTAGTTCCTCTTCCCCGCCTTGGTTCGCAGATTTTGCGAACTATTTAGTTGCGAGGGTGCTCCCCAAAGACTTTTCAAGCCAGCAAAAGAAGAAATTCTTTTCTGACTTGAAATATTTCTTTTGGGAGGACCCTTTTCTTTTTCGTATCTGCGCAGACCAAGCGGTCCGAAGATGCGTCGCAATTGTGAAGTGTACGCAAATACTTAGGCACTGCCACGAGGGTCCGGCTGGTGGGCATTATCAAGCTAACCGCACCGCACGGAAGACACTGGAGGCGGTCTTCTTTTATCCCACTCTATTCAAAGATGCTCACAATTTTGTGCACTCCTGTGATAGCTGCCAGCGGTCGAGTAACATCTCTCATCGTGACGAGATGCCGCAAAATTTGTTTTTAGAATGTGAAGTCTTCGATTTATGGGGCATCAATTTCATAGGCCCCCTACCTCCATTTTTTTAAAATAATTATATTTTAGTGGCAGTTCACTACGTATCGAGGTGGGCGGATGCGCAAGCTCTCCCCACCAACGATGCGCGAGTCGTCGTTACCTTTCTTAAAAAAACTATTTTCTCTCTTCGACACACCTCATGCTATTGTAAGCGATATGGGGACGCATTTCAGCAACACCCAGATGGCTAAGTCGTTAGCTAAATACGGTGTCACGCACAATCTTGCCACCTCCTACCACCCGAAAACTAGTGGCCAAGTTGAGGTAGTAAATCAAAAGATTAAGCATATATTATACAAAACTGTTTCACTTAATAGGAAAGATTGGTCCATCAAACTCGACGATGCATTGAGGGCATATCGTACCGCATACAAAACCGCAATTGGTTGTACGCCGTATCGATTAGTCTACGATAAAGCGTGACATCTCCCCGTAGAATTAGAACATCGCGCCCTTTGGGGTTTAAAACTCTTAAATCTCGATGCTATCTTAGCCGCTCAAAATAGAAAATTGCAATTAAATGAGCTCGATGAATAGCGTGCAAACACTTACGGGAGCAATAAGTTCTATAAGGAGCATTCTAAGTTTTACCACAACTGAAAAATCATGACCCACAAAACTTTTTCTCTGGGCGATCTTGTCCTTCTATATAATTCACGACTTAGACTTTTTCCCGTTAAACTAAAATCATGATGGTTTGCCCCTTCAAAGTTGAAGAAGTTTGGCCATATGGGACCGTACTCGTCTCCCAGCCGGAAAAAGGCTCGTTTAAAGTGAACGGTCATCACTTAAAATTATATATAGCAGGCGATCCTATGGGCGGTAATTTCGAATCCATAACCCTCCTCGATATATAAACCGCCACCATAGTCAAGCTACACGAATATAAATATAGCGCTCCTGGGAGGCATCCCATGTTTATCTTTTTTGCTAGTTCTTTACTTTTTCTTTTCTTTTTTTTTAATAATGCAGGGTTCCTAACCTGGGCCTCCCCAACCTCCTTTCAGGAAAGCTTTACCCCCCCTCTCTTTATTTTCTTTGTAAATATTGCATTTTCTTTTTGTTTCGCATACTTACGTAGCAACATTGAGGATAATGTTGTACTTAAGTATGGGGTGTTTTCTCGCTTTATTTTTTGCACTTCTACTTTCTGCACTCCAAAAATTAAAAATATACAAAAAAAATATAAAACCAAAACAAAACAAAAAAAATTTTAAAACCAAAACTCCAAAAAAAATTTAATAATATTTTTCCTTTTTTTTATAAAACAAAAAAAAATTCAAAAAAATTATAAAACAAAAAAATTCGAAAATATTATAAAACAAAAATTCCAAAAATTTATTATAAACCAAAAACTCCAAAAAATATATTTAGTTTTATTTTGTAAATATTATTTTGTAAATACTTTATGCACATAACTTTTTGTAAATATTTTTGTAAATATTCTTTTCATTCTTTCCCCTCTTCCTTTCGTTCTCTTCTTTGCAAATAACTTTTCTCTCTTTCCTTATTTTGTAAATATTTGCTTATAAAACCTAAAATACAAAAAAATTCGAAAATAAAAATAGTTTAAAAATAATAATAATATATATATATAACTTAGCGCTTATTTTGTATGTATATAATAACAAAATTAAACACAAAAAAAGAGATAATAAGTCAAAAATTCAAAAAAAAGGAAAACAAAAACAAATATTCCAAAAAAGATAATAAATTAAAAACATAAAAAAAATAATTAAAACTCTAAAAATCCTAAAAATTTTATAAATCAAATAAATCAAATATTCCATTTTTAACCCTTTTTGTTGTCCAAAACTTTTGTTGCGAGTTTATTTATACGTGAATTTCATTAATTCTTTGTTTACTATCCGTTTATTAATTAGAGATTGATAAATTTAAATATCCAGGGTTAAGTTTTAAAGAATTCTTTATGCTTTGTTCTTATGATAGGGGACTTGTTTTACGGACTACTTCTAATTTATCTAAAATAGAGGCATGTGTATTATGTTAGAAAAAACAACTATAGATTTCAATTTTTTTTACTTCAAGCTTTTTAGAAACAGAGGAACGTTCAATTTATAAAGGTTGGTCTCAAATTTTTTTTATTAAAATCTAGTTTTATTTTTGAAACAACTCATCTCCCCATATTTTATCCTTAAAAGAACATATGTTAATGGGAATAAGATTTCTTTCCGTAAATATAGACATCCAATATTTGAAAATATTATATGTTACGGAGTAATAGGGTAAAATTCATTACTCCTATTCATATACATTGGGTAATATGAAGTTGTACAAAATTACTATTGCATGTTATGGAAAATAAGACTTTGTTTTCCTAAAACATCCATATTCAAAAAAATTGTATTCGAGGTTTGAAAAAAAAATACCTCACCTCCTCCGAAGCCCTCTTCATAAACCAAAACAATCCCCTTAGCCATCTTAAATGATTCTAGACATAATATAAAATCTTTTTGAGAGCTTAATTTTTAAATTCCATTATTTCCTTTAAACTCTTAAGTTAAAGTTCTTATAGTTCCAATCTATTTTTGTTAGCTAACGATTACAAGTTTTGCTTGCTATTTGGCTACTTCAAAAAGTCTTTTTTGACAAAACTTTTCCTCTATTTAATTCAATTTCATGATTTAGGACTTAACTCTTATACCCCTGGTAATTACTTTGATCTCTCTTTTAATTAATTCAAGCGGTAGCTAAACTTAGGATTTCTTTTCATTCCTTATAAGTACATCTCCAACTTTTTCTCTGGAATAGCAAAAGCTTAAGTATGGGGGTATTTGATGAGTTGTAAATATACGTATTTTTATGTACATTTATTAAGTCATCTTAGTTCATTTCTGTTATTTTTAGTTAATTTTGTTCAATAAAATGCTCCTCTTTTATAAATTTTATTCTAACTTAAGTTTATTTTATTTTTCTGAATTTTTTTAGAAAATATCAAATTTTGCCAAGTACATGCCCTTGTACTTCAGTAGACGACCGTGACCTGGGCATGTGAGTTGGATTCAACCAGAAATCAGCCAAAGCCGAACACCTGCTGGACACGCCCTCTAACAAGCCCGTGTTAAAAGGACACGGTCGTGCCAGAGCCCCGTGTCACCCGATCGACGAACCGTGCCCGAAGATCATCGAAAGACCCAGCACGCCCGTGTCAAGATGCGACACGGGGGTGTACTCCTCCACCTGGCCCGATAAGATGTCGCTGGCGACTTTTGACGCAACCCATTCCCAGATCCACCTGTTGGACACGCCCTCCGACATGCCCGTGTCGATAGAGATACGGGCGTGACTTCCACGTGTTCCGCCACAAATTTAAACCATCTGTCAAATCGCCGGTTCAACTCATGAATAGTGTTGACACGCTTGTGACCCAGGGCATGTAAACTGAATTTGTTGGCTATAAATAGGCCCTTGCTATAAGGTGTTTGAGTTCTGAATTTTGAACCATTTTGGTGATTAAGGGCTGCTGTTTGGAGTTGTTTTTGGGCTATGTAAGGAATCTTTCCCCCTCCTTTCCAAGTTTGCTTAAGCTTTTGTAATCAACCTTTTTGTTAACAAAATCATTTGTTTGTTTTTATCCTTACAATGCTTTGAAATGTCTCTGAATGCCTCCTTTTCATCAATCTTATAAATCTTTGTTTTCATTTTCATATGGGGTGTGTGCGTGTATGAGTTGATTTTTGTTGAATTTATGCTTTAAAATGAAAAATTGTTTGCTTCACTTTCAGTTTTATCAAAATTACTAGTCGTTGTTATAGTCATTTTTATTACCATACTACTTAGAATGGTTTAGATTTAGGATTTGTATTCTTTTATATTCGTTCTTATGATCTTGTAAAATGATTTCAAAAGTGGTCTTCATTATTCTTAAACTTAGATTTTACTTTTTAAGGTTATAAAATTTTTGCTTCTTTTTAACTTTCTTCGATTTTTTAAACCCTTTTATAAAGATATAACAATGGAATATGTGTTATTTTAACTTTTCAACACCTTTGATTTTCACATTTACTTAAAAAGATTTTTGCTCAAACAATTTTTATTTCTAATTTTTATGCATTTCCATCAAATTCAAGCGGTAAAAGTGTAAACGTTTTAATCTTTCAAGCACCTATTTTTCTCGCATAATTTGAAAACACTTTTGCTCAAATAATTTTTATTTTGTCTTTTTACGCATTTCTACCACATTCTAGCGGTAGAAATACAGTTTTTTTAATTTTTCGATAACTTTGTTTTCCTTATTTTTTTCGCTTGTGTGCGTGCGTGTATGAGATAATGTTTATCGCTTTCTTTCCTTTTTGTCGAGTGTGTGAGTGTGTTTTTATTTTTTGTAGAGTGGGTGCGTTTTCATTTAAAGTAGAGTGCGTTGGAGTTTTTCAATTCAGTAAAGTGTGTGTGTGTGTGGGAGTTTTCATTTATGCAAGTGTGTGTGTGTGTGTTTTTTAATTTATGCAAGTGTGTGTGTTTTTATTTATGTAGAGTGTGTGCATGTGTGCATCTATTTTCTCCTACTCGTTTGAGTAGGACTCACTTTAATTTTCCACCTACTCATTTGAGTAGGACTTGTGTGTGTGATTATTTTATTTCAGTAGTGTGTGTGTGTGTGTGTGTGTGTGTGTGTGTGTTTTAGTTTCTGTAGTGTGTGTGTGTTTTACTTTCTGCAGTGTGTGTGCATTTTACTTTCTGCATTGTGTGTGCGTTTTACTTTCTGCAGTGTGTGTGCGTTTTACTTTCTGCAGTGTGTGTGCGTTTTCTTTTCAGTAGTGTGTGTGTGTGTTTTAATTTCAATAGAGTGCATACGTGTGTGCATTTATTTCCTCCTACTCGTTTGAGTAGGACTCGCTTTTATTTACCGCCTACTCATTTGTGTAGGACTTGCAATTTTCAGCTTTAATTTACCGCCTACTCGTTTGAGTAGAACTTGTCATTTCAATTATGCAATTTTCCCTTTTTTGTAACTTAGTTTTTGTTTGTTTTTCTTTATTATGATTTTGGTTGAGTGCGTGTGTTTTTACTTTTTTAGTAGCTTTTCTATTTCTAATATTATGTTATCTTATTCTTTTTCTTGTCTTTTTTGTAACCCTTCAGCTCTTATTTTAGAATTCACGCTTAGCCAAACTCATAAGCCATCCGCATTCCGTTGAGTGGCTAATCGGTTTTAGCCCTCGGTATCGAAGAGCATTGAGATATAAAATGTTTTAAATAACTAAAGGCCTTATTTTTCTATTTAATTAAAAAACTTAAGGTTTACCTCGGGTTAACGACGCGTAGAACGACATATCGATGTGTGGGCACTATTTCCGTTATCCATATGCTAGGTAGACGAGAGGTCGTGCGTATGGACTGATCACCCCTGGGTAAAAAGAGTTCCGTACTAACCCTCGAGAGAGGAGTGCAAAATCTACCGGATTGGGTCCCCCCCATAGCGGGGTTCTTAGCGTATTGCGAGCATTAAGAGGAATCCTTCGTCGGACGAGAGCCCGGTCGAATAGCCGTAATGTTTAGGTGAGCGATATTCCTAGAGATAGGTGAGCTCATTCTTTTGGAACCTCCACGACCAAGTTTCCGCTTTAATTGAATTGAAACCTAAGATCTCTAATTATTCAAATCTTTTTTAGTCCTAACGTAATTCAATACCGAGTGTTATTTCCTTCATAGACTTTATTCTTAAACTATTTCCAGCCTTTTTTAGTTAAAATAGACAACTTAAATGTTTCGGTAAAATAATAGTTCTTTCGGGGTAGTAGGGATAATCAACTTGTTCCCGGGAAATTTACGATCTGGATATTCTCCTGAATATCTGGTATTACTTGCGATAGGTGCACTTGCCTACAATTCGCCGTGCAAAATCCGGACTCGCCGAGCTCCCTAGATAATTTAGAGTCGGGCGTCGCGTGCATCACAAGGCAACTTGAAGAATCCCTAAATGGGAGAAGTATCAAGATGATGGACATCACATGCATAGTGAATGACAGGCTTAATGGCAAGCTGGGCTTAGGTGCTTCAGCAAGCCAACCCCCACTGATTCAAAAGAATATTTTAACAACTCCTATAAAATTTATTTCAGAAAAGGGTAAAAAAAAGCTAAATGAAGATAATCAACCATCTGAAATCACTCATAAATCCAAGAAAAGAGAAAGAATAAGAAAAATATTAACCATAACAATGTTCAACAGATTTCGTCGAACTCAGATCGACGAAATGTGTATAGTTCGTAGAACTCAAGACGACGAACTCTGAACGCAAACTTTCATTATAATTATTCGTTGAACTATGATCGACAAAACCAGTATGGTTCATCGACCCGAGATCGATGATTTTGGGGCCCAAAGAATGAATACTTTCATTCTCTGAGTGGAGTTCGACAAACTCATCCCCATTCATCGACCTCAGATCGACGAACTTACCAGAATTCGTCGAACCCAGTTCATCTTAACAGAAACTTTAATTAATATAGAACATTTAATCAACCAAGATAATATGATAATCCATTCACCCAGTGGATAATTCCACCTAGAAGATTTAACCCCTTAGGCTATAAAAACCAACCTGAATACTCTTATATTTCCAGCTTTAATTATGTAAATGAACAAGGACCCAAGGTAACATTGGTCAAGAATAGCTAATCTATTTTATTGCAGTTGAAAGACTATCCCACCACAGAGCAACAGTGGTATCTGGATAGTGGCTATTCAAAACATATGATAGGAAATAAGGACAACTTAATTGACTACAAGTCTAAGCTAGGACCCAAAGTAATATTTGGTGATTCTAATTATGGCCAGACTGAAGGATATGGAATGGTCAAGATTAGAGCAGTCACCTTCAGGAATGTTGCTTATGTAAGTGGACTGAAGTACAACCTTATATCTGTAAGTCAGTTATATGATGAAGGATTTCAGGTATCATTTAACAAAACTTCCTGTATTATTACTTATATAGATAACCAAGTAGTATTAACTGGTACTAGAGTAGGAAATATTTATGTAGTAAATTTCAAGTCAGCTAAATCTGAAATGTGCCTATTTAATCAAACTAGTAATAATAATGAACTCTGGCATATGAGATTAGGACATGTTAACTTAAAAAACATTATTAAACTCTCTAGGGACAACCTTGTTAGAGGATTGCCTTCTTACCCCTACAAGAAGGAAAGCCATTGCAAGGCTTGTCAATTAGGCAAGCAAACTAAAAATAGTTTTAAGTCACTTAATAAGAGTGATTCACCTAGGATTCTGTATTTGTGACATATGGATCTCTTTGGACCCATTGTTGTATAGAGCCTATGAGTGAAGTCTTATACCTTAATGATTGTTGATGACTTCTCAAGGTTCACTTGGGTGTTCTTCTTGAGAAACAAGTCAGATAACTTCAAGGTTCTTACAGACTTTCTCAAGAGCATAAGGATTGAGTACTCTACTTCAGTTGCATTGATGAGAAGTGATCATGGTACTGAGTTTGAGTCTCTTCCCATGCAAGAATTTTGAGAGAAGGAAGGTATCAGGCATTGTTTCTCTGCTCCTAGAACTACTCAACAAAATGGGATGGCTGAAAGGAAAAAACAGAACATTGATTGAAGTTGCAAGCACATTACTTGCAGATACTCACTTGCCCATATCCTTTTGGGCAGAGGCTACGAGCACAGCAAACTATGTACTGAATAGAAGTTTGATACACAAACTTAAGGGCAAGAACCCCTATAAACTACTCAAAGGAAAGTAATGTAACGCCCTCACTCATTACATGGCATAACGGTGGGTCCGGCCGGGGCCCCAGGCCATATGTCACATACAAGCGGCGGAATTACTTGTGGAAATCAAAATCTACTCGCATCCTATCTCAAAACATTCTAGAGCAGCATTTTATGTTGCATGAACTTAACTCAGAGAATGTACACTACTATATAAACTTCACATTTATATATATCAAAACCAGGAATTCATACAACTCACACACATTGGCCTTAAGGCCTTATAGATTTCTCTTTGCACAAATACATTTTCGTACATCGGCACGCAGGCCGGCCACACATGAAATCCAACCACGTTTCCTCGCACGGCCTTCAAGGGCCTTTAGCCACCAATACTTTCATTACACACATTTCCATTCCAGCAGCAACACCTGCAATTCACCATCCAATCCAAATAAAAAACAAAGTAACAGTCAGCATTAGCTGACCACTTATAATGACCCCACCCCATACCTGGGGTAGTGGTTCCTTCCCTATATGCATAGCCATCATCATTTCTATCAATCTATCAATCACAGTCCATATCACAAATGCCGGTCTCCACCGGACACTCTGTGCACTAAGGGCACCTTCTGGGTGTACCGGATATACCAGTCATACACCGCCAATCGAGGCTCTTCACTTGTTGGTTGGGCGGTTCAAGCCTAGTCCACCAATCTCATTAATGGCGATATCCCGTCCATACCACTCAGAGGTACTACCTCGCAGCATTCACAAGCAACCAGAGCAGATCGACCCACACCATATGGTGTGGTAGCCAGGTATAGCAAGGGTCCCCTGGCATTGCCACCCATCGACCCCTCACCTATATCTGATCGACCCACACAATGTGGTACAGCAAGTTAGGTCCACCCCACTTCCTCCCAAACATTGCAACCCATCGATCCTCACTAATCAAGATCAACCCACACCATGTGGTGTAACATGCTAGGTTCATTCCACGTTTCACCCAGTCATGCTACCCATTGATCTCTCAACATAACCAGGAGCTTAACCATAGCCTCCATACAGTCATAACCAATATTCATTCATTCATACACAACCATGCAATCAAAGCATAAACATTTCACAACATCAAATCCACGGAGTCGTCTCCGGTTTACCCATAATCATCAACAATCCAGACTACCTATCCAGATGGGCTTCATACAACATGCATATGCCGTACTCACACTTCCGACTCTAGATGCAAACTCAACAAAGGAATCACTTCCGCGATCCACCTCATGGTGGAGGATTCCAAGCACACGCATAAAGGAAGGACTTCGATGTCCAAGAAGGAGATCGTTACCCTTGAAGATCGCTTCGGAGCCATGAATCCGCAGGATGGAAATCACCGTCTCAACATTGCCTCCACGAATCCGAACTCGGATCTTCAATCCACACCCCGCAGCTCCTCCAGCAGCGGTTTTCCTCCATCCTCCTTTCCTTCCCTTGCCCTATCTCTCTCTTTCTCTCTCTTGGAATAAGAAGAAGAAGAAGAAAATGAAGAGATTGTCCTCATTTCTCGGCCATATAACAGAAGGAGCAATCTGAACCATCAGATCCCATGGGAAGAAAAGGAACGACCAGAAAAATTCCTGAAAATAACTCTCTCGAGACTGACATGCCCTGTGACACGCCCGTATCACAGGCCATGTCCCCTAAGCGGTGCACGAACTGCCTTATCCAACCTTATCCACACCAAGGTCACACGCTCATGATACGCCCGTGTCAGCCTAGTCACGCCCGTGATACGGGGTGTGTAACCCACTCGAGACCTACTCGAGAGGACTTACTCGGGAGAAAACCAACTACTCGAGTACCCAGACAGGACACGCCCGTGTCACAGGGATTACACGCCCGTGTCACCCCCTCTTACTCGAGTACTTTTCCACCTACTCGAGTACATTTCGATCTACACGAGATCTACTCGAGTATGAGCGGGACACGCCCTGTGACATGCCCGTGTCACAGGCCGTGTACCCTCTACCCGACGATCGTCGAGCGCAGTTCGTCGACCTAGAGAGAGTCTTCGACCAGGGTTTGACATGCCCTGGGTCACGCCCCCGACACGCCCGTGTCACAGGCGTGTACCTCCCGAAAATTCGTCGACCGAACTCCGTCGACCGCACTCAACCCAAGCAGGACACGCCCTGGGACATGCCCGTGTCCCATGCCGTATCACCCAATCTTTTTCCGCTTCTCGAATTTGGGCTTTTACGACCCTCCCCTCCTTCAAAGAAATTTCATCCTCGAAATTTGGCTCACTCCAATCAGCCACACAACCACTGAATGTTGCACCATTCGCAACCATGCACGCGAACAAAGTGAGCCAGGTTTAAGCTCAGCGGCCACGGCTTGTCTCACCCCAAGGCATCGCACAAACAAACCAAACATACAACATAGACATATATCACATCCCTCACTTCCATCTGTGCACATGCATCCACAAAATTGATAAAGTGATCAAAAACAAACACATCATCGAACTTTATCATAATCGAGCGATCACTTCCATATCACAAGTGTGCACCAAAAAGTCAACATGTAACATGACATATAACATTTACAACATGATATGTACAACAATATCCTCAGTAGGTACATTATCAGGAACCTTACTCGTGAGTCATCATATATATACAATATGCACATCATCCAAGTGATACAAGTCACTAGTCTTACTTTCGCTCAAACTCTCGATTTTGTATTTCTCGCGAAAGAGCCAAATTAAACACTCGAGGATGAATTTCACCAAGTGAGCCTTCCGGCTCTTGCACTTCCAAATTATACAATCGAGGTTGCGTTCGAGATACAGATGATTCCGCCACTGCTTTACCTTTTTCTTCATAAGACGCACCTGTCTTTTTCTGACTTCCTGCAGGGGCATTCCAACAAAATTTGGCTGTGTCCTTGCTTCCCGCATTTATAGCATATATGTGTATCAACATGTCCTGGCCCATAAATCACCCCCGAAGAAACAGTCGACGGAGTTGATTCCATAGGCCGAAACTTTTTCATTTCTCATCTTCTAAACTCCGACTGCTCCGATTGCGGCACTTTAAACTCTGCTTTTCCACTGTCAGTCTCTTCTTCTCTTGTACCCACTTCAAATCTTTTTCCAAAGCACGGGCTATATCTACCAATGCTTGGAAGCCTTGGTTCACCGAACTCGGGAGTACCAATCTCAATTCATCCTGCAGTCCCTCAAAAAATCGATTCGTCTTTCGCGCTTCCTCCGCGAAGGTAGACCCCGCATGTCTCCCTAGTCTGGTAAACTCATGCAGGTATGTATCAATATCTGCCTCACCCTGCAACAGGAATTGAAACTCATTTTCCATCGTAATCCGCTGTGACAGTGGCACATACATAGTTAAAAACAATCGGGAGAACTCATCCATTGAAACTTCCGCTAATCCACGACCTGCCAAGTGATGCACCTCCATCTCGTCCCGCAATAGTCTTGCATCGCCTTCCAACAGAAAAGTGGCTAACGTCACTTTCTACTCCTCTGCCGTCCTGATTGCAGTCAGGATCCTCTTTGCTCGAGCCAACCAATCTTCCGCCTGCGTTGGAGAACGTGCTACACCAAATATAGGTGGATGAAACTCCATAAAGCTTTTCAATGACAAGTCTATTGCTTGCACCTCCACCACAGCTGAACACGCTCTTGCCGTGCACCAGTCTATACTGGTACTCCTGCAGGCCTTGCCTGTCCAATAGGTTGTGCCTGTAACACCACAAGCACTGTCTCCGTCACCACCCGTATGGTCTCCGCCCAAGGAGCCGTAGGCACTTCAACAGGTGATGCACTCTCATCCGATCGCTGGGGTTCTGACTGCCCAGCACCACTCATCACCACCTATCAATGTACAAAACACCATTAATCATTCATATCATAACAGTACTTATACATTGACTACACACTCACGCACTTCTCGTGCATGAAATACATTCCTAGTGGACATTCGTGAGTTCAAATATGTTCTCTCCTCCCAAACAATCTAAAACTGGCTCTGATACCACTTTGTAACACCCCACTCGTCACATGGCATATACCGGTGGGTCCGGCCGGGGCCCCACGCCATATGTCACAGACAAGCGGCAGAATTACTTGTGGAAAACAAAAACTACTCGCATCCTATCTCAAAACATTCTAGCGCAGCATTTTACGTTACATGAACTCAACTCAGAGAATGTCCACTACTATATAAACTTCACATTTATATATATCAAAACCAGGAATGTATACAACTCACACACACTGGCCTTAAGGCCTTATAGATTTCTCTTTGCACAAATACATTTTCGTACATCGGCACGCATGCCGGCCACACATGAAATCCAACCACGTTTCTTCGCACGGCCTTCAAGGGCCTTTAGCACCAATCCTTTCATTCCACGCATTGCCATTCCAGCAGCAACACCTGCAATTCACCATCCAATCCAAATAGAAAACAAAGTAACGGTCAGCATTAGCTGACGACTTATAACGACCCCACCCCTTACCCGGGGCAGTGGTTCCTTCCCTATATGCATAGCCATCATCATTTTATCAATCTATCAATCACAGTCCATATCACAAATGCCGGTCTCCACCAGACGCTCTGTGCACTCAGAACACCTTCTGGGTGTACCAGATATACCAGTCATACACCGCCGATCGAGGCTCTTCACTTGTTGGTTGGGCGGTTCAATCCTAGTCCACCAATCTCACTATTGGCGACATCCCGTCCATACCACTGAGAGGTACTACCTCGCAGCATTCACAAACAACCAGAGCAGATCGACCCACACCATGTGGTGTGGCAGCCAGGTATGGCAAGGGTCCCCTGGAATTGCCACCCATCGACCCCTCACCTATATTCGATCCACCCACACTATGTGGTGCAGCAAGTTGGGTCCACCTCACTTCCTCCCAAACATTGCCACCCATCGATCCTCACTAATCCAGATCAACCCACACCATGTGGTTTAACATGCCAGGTTCATTCCACGTTTCCCCCAGACATGCTACCCATTGATCTCTCAACATAGCCAGGAGCTTAACCAAAGCCTCCATACAGTCATAACCCATATTCATTCATCCATACACAACCATGCAATCAAAGCATAAAACTTTCACAGCATCAAATCCACGGAGTTGTCTCCGTTTACCCATGATCATCACCAATCCAGACAATCCGTCAAGATGGGCTTCACACAGCATGCCTATACCGTACTCACACTTCCGGCTCTAGATGCAAACTCAACCAAGGAATCACATCCGCGATCCACCTCTTGGTGGAGGATTCCATGCACACGCATAAGGGAAGGACTTCGATGTCCAAGAAGGAGATCGTTACCCTTGAAGATCACTTCGGAGCCATGAATCCGCCAGATGGAAATCACCGTCTCAGCGTTTCCTCCACGAATCCGAACTCGGATCTTCTATCCACACCCCACAGCTCCTCCAGCAGCGGATTTCCTCCTTCCTCCTTTCCTTCCCATGCCCTCTCTCTCTTTCTCTCTCTTGGAATGAGAAGAAGAAGAAGAAAAAAACGAAGAGATATTCCTCATTTCTCGGCCATATAACAGCAAGGAGCAATCGGAACCATCAGATCCATGGGAAGAAAAGGAACGGCCAGAAAAATTCCTGAAAATAACTCTCTCGGGTCTAACACGCCCTGTGACACGCCCGTGTCATAGGTCGTGTCCCCTAAGTGGTACACGAATCGCCTTATCCAACCTTATCCAAACCAAGGTGACACGCCCATGACACACCCGTGTCAGCCTAGTCACGCTCGTGACACGGGGCGTGTAACCCACTCGAGACCTACTCAAGAGGACTAACTTGAGAGAAAACCAACTACTCGAGTACCCAGACAGGACACGCCCGTGTCACAGGGATGACATGCTCGTGTCACCCCATCTTACTCGAGTACTTTTACACCTAGTCGAGTACATTTCGATCTACACGAGAGCTACTCGAGTATGAGGGGGACACGCCCTGTGACATGCTCGTGTCACAGGTCGTGTACCCTCTACCCGACGATCGTCGAGCGCAGTTTGTCGACCTATAGAGAGTCGTCGACCAGGGGAGGACACGCCCTGGGTCACGCCCCCAACACGCCTGTGCCACAGGCATGTACCTCCCGAAAATTCGTCGACCAAACTCTATCGACCGCAATCAACCCAAGCAGGACACGCCCTGGGACACGCCCGTGTCCCAGGCCGTGTCGCCCAATCTTTTTCCGCTTCTCGAATTTGGGCTGTTACAAGTAATCTAAAGTAGACTATTTTAAAATTTTAATTGCATTTGTTATATTCACAATAATAACAAGAAACACATTAGAAAGTTTGAAGCCAAGGCTGAAATAGGAATTTTTCTTGGATATTCCCAAGTAAGCAAGGCTTATAGAGTTTATAATAAATCAACTATGAAGATGGAATAATCTATTCATATTTCTTTTGATGAAACTAACATGGTTTACAAGGAGAAGATTCTTTCTACCAGTGAGACTTTGCAGGAACCAAATTTGTTTGAGAAATTGGATGAATTGACCCTCGCCAATGAGGTTGTTAGCAATCCTTCTCCACATATTGCTGAAGATAGTGAAGATGAAGACATTAAACTTAGTGAAGACCCAACAACAACTATAATTCCACAAGTGGAATTAATTTCCCAAGTTGTTGCTCAACCAACTCCTCTTACTGAATTTGTCACACGTAGAGATCACCGTGTATCTCAAGTGATTGGAGACATTTCAGTTGGTGTGCAGACAAGGCATCAACTCCACCAGGACATGATGCATGCCTGCTTTATATCTCAAACTAAGCCCCAATCCATAAAAGATGTTGAGCAAGATCCACACTGGATTATTGCAATGCAAGAGGAGCTCAACCAATTTGAGAGATGTAGAGTTTGGGATTTAGTTCCAAGACCAAAAGACTACCCAGTCATTGGAACTAAATGGGTATTTATAAACAAACATGATGCTCAAGGTCTTATCATAAGGAACAATTCCAGACTAATTGCTCAAGGATACAGACAAGAGGAAGGCATAGACTATGACCAAACTTTTGCCCCTGTTGCAAGGATTGAAGCAATCAGGATATTTTTAGCTTATGTAGCCTACAAGAAGTTCACAGTGTACCAAATGGATGTCAAGAGTGCATTTCTAAATGGTGAACTTAAAGAAGAGGTCTATGTAGAACAACCACCAGGTTTTATTTCTCCTACTCATCCCTCTTATGTTTTCAAATTACATAAGGCTCTCTATGGTCTAAAGAAAGCTCCAAGAGCTTGGTATGAAACCTTAGCTAGCTTTCTCTTAGAGCATAATTTTTCTAGAGGCATAGTAGATAGGTTTTTATTTATTAAGCATCATCATGATAAAATCTTATTAGTATAAATATATGTAGATGACATTATATTTGGTTCGACTGATTCAAAGCTATGCAAAAGGTTCTCCAACCTTATGCATTCCAAGTTTGAAATGAGTAGCATGGGTGAGCTCTCCTACTTCCTTGGTATTCAAGTGAAGCAGTCACCTGATGGCATCTTCTTATCCCAATCCAAGTATGCTAAGGAGCTGATCAAAAGGTTTGGGATGGCTGATGCTTCAGTAAAAAAACTCCTATGGCTATAAATGTTGTAATTGATTCTGATGAACATGGCAATCCTGTAGATCAGAAATTATATAGGGCCATTGTTGGGTCCCTGTTATATCTTACAGAAAGTAGACCAGACTTTATGTTTGCTACATATCTTTGTGTTAGGTTCCAGGTGAACCCTAAAGAATCTCATCTTATTTTCCTAAAAAGAATTTTTGAGATATATAAAGAGTTGTCCTAATTTAGGACTCTGGTATCCAACTGAGTAAGAATTTGAGTTAACTGGATACTCTGATGCTGACTTTGCTGGATGTATAATGAACAGAAAGAGCACATCAGGGGCATGTCAGTTCTTTGGTGATAGGCTACTGTCTTGGTTTTGCAAGAAACAAACATCTGTGTCCACTTCAGCAGCAGAAGCTGAGTATATAGCAGCTGGCAGTTGTTGTTCACAGATGCTGTGGATTCAAAACCAACTCCTAGATTATGGTGTCAACTTAAATAATTCAACTCTACTTTGTGATAATACCAGTGCAATTTCTATTGCCCAGAATCCAGTGAATTATAGTAGGACTAAGAATATAGATGTAAGACATCATTTCATTAGAGAGTGCGCTGACAAAAAGAAAATTAATCTCACATTTATCTCTATTGGTTTGCAAAAGGCAGCTATCTTCACCAAACCCTTGGATGAGAATAAACATCTATTCTTTATGAATCAGCCAGGCATGATTAATGGAGATGCATTAATTTAATTTTTTATTTGTGGTGGAAGAATTTTCCACAGTTCGTCGAACGGAGATCGACGAACTGAGAAAAGTTCTTGAGAAATTCGTCGACCTGAGATCGACGAACTCTCTGTGAGTGAAGTTCTATTCGTCGAACGGAGATCGACGATATTGCTTCAGAAAATGTTTCATTGACCTGAGCACGACGAAATGTTTTCCCTTCTTCAGACTGAGATCGACGAACTATTTCATCAATAAACGTTTTCGTCGACCTGAGATCAAAGATTTTTTTATCTTTTGTCGGACGGAGTCTGCCACTTCATTCTTTGAAAACCATATAACTAAGTTTTCTTCGAGCTCCATCCCACGCTTTCTATTCCCCTTGCACTTGATCTTTCTATTTTCTTTTGCAGTCGATCAATGGCAATTCCGGCGAGCTCTTTTGCGGCGATGAAATTTGATATGGGTTTCGACATAGAATTTGAATTGTTCCAACACTCTGATCAAGTTTTTCTATATATACTGAAACTGTTTGAAGAACAACAGTTAAAGAATTTCATGATAACAAGAATAAAGATAGCTGCTACAGAGATCAGAGAATGGGTGTATACCTCCTCAACTCCAGATGCCGACACAATGACCGGCACTCTATCTGGTAACCAGATTTCTCTTTACCCCATAGTGTTAACTGAAATTTTCGGCTTGGTTAATGGAAATGAAGATATTGAAATGGATAGTACTGAATTTGATAACATGCTGAATAAAATGGGACATATTTGAGAGAACCCTAATAAATTGTTGAAGAAAAATTTATCCTCTGAATAAAAATTTTTAGCCGATGTGGTGGGCAAGGTATTGCTGGGCAAGCATACCGCTCATGACTACATCACCAGGCAACAATTTTTGGTAATGTGTTCAGTTGTGAATAAGAAGCATGTGAATTGGTCAAGGATTTTGTTTGTGTTGATAAGGAAGAAGCATACTAAGAAAGAAGTTTGTTTTGAATAGTTCTTGGGATCTTCCTACAGGAAAAGGCAGCTGCATCCCTGGTCTCCCAGACCATATTCATAAATGCATCCAAACGGCTCACATGTGCCTTGTTTGGAAGGTGGGAGAGGACAATCTCTAAGACATACAGGGCTTCCTTCTCTTCCACACCTTTTGAGAGCACAAGGGCTATTCAGCCACTCCCCACCCTGTTGAGGAAGTTTCCATTCCACCTCTTACTTCCTCAACACTACCTCCAGAAGATGTCCTTCCCTCCACCAGAATTCCTTCACCACCTCCTCCAACAATTATAACACCTTCAGAAGATATTCCCCCATCTACCAGCATTCCTTCACCAATCCATCAACAAACACATATTGAATCTCCAGAACACATCACACCACCTCCATCTCGATTACCACCTCATCTTACTGACATACATCCTCATACACTCATGTCATCCCCCACATTTGATTTGCTCACCCCCTTACCATCTAAACCAACTTCACCTCAACATGACATTTCCACTCCTATTCCATCTCCTACAGCATCACCTTCTCAGGATGACATCATGCAAGATGTTATTCCTTCTGATGTCATTCCTCCCATCCATCCATCTATATCAACTCAAACTCCTCCTAAGTTTATGGATATGGATTCCACTTCCTTTGCCACCCTCTTGGAGCAGATCACTCCAGTAATCAGGCAACTTATTGTGGAGGCAATCACACCTCTTGCTGCCTCGATCTCATCCCTTGCTTCCCTATTTACTGCCTTTTCTATCCCTTATTCTTATAGGGGCCTGATTCCAGTATCCATTAAAACCAGGTAGGGGGAGATGCTCAATGAAGAAGCAGCTCCAGCAGCTGCAGTAGTAGTTACAACAGTTACAATAGCAGAAATCTATACTGAAATGGTCTATACAGATATAGAAATTCCATAAAGTATAACTGTTGGTGATCGTATTGTCAATCCCACAGTTGATTTATATCATTTATTAAATTCTTCTGATACAGTTCATTTGAATTATCTTCTAGAAGTCTGCCCAAAGCATTCTATGGCTTTAGTCTCTTATACTTCCCCAATAAGCCATGCAGTTGCTAAGCAAATAAAGGCAAGTTTTGCGGCTCCAGTGATCACAGAAGAACATATGACTGAGAATGTTCTTGAACTTGTCTCTTCCCTAGAGCAAAAGGCTACCTCCCCTCCCAAAGCTCTTTCCCCTCCTACTTATAAGATGGATGATAGTCCTTTACCAGACTTGGATGAAATCATTCTTGCAGACATAGTAGAAGAGAACTTAATAGTTTCTGAAAATATTATTGCTCCACCAGAAGTTGCAGAACCTCAAGTGCTTCCTCAAGCTGAGAAGCAAATTTCCAAGGAAGCCTTGAAGGTAATTGATGCCTTATATGACAATACTTCAGGATCATCTGATGATGATAATGATGATGAAGACTGTGATGATTCTGGTAATTCAAAAGCTAAAAATAAGGTTGCTAAGAAAAGAAAGCTCCTGCAATGGCTGTTCCAAATCCTAATCCTAATGCAGACACTCCCAACAATATTCTACAAAAGATTACTCCTTACCCAGGGATGTCTTCATGGATGTGGCTATCTAAAAATGAGATAAAAGCAAAGAAAAAGAGCAGAAGGTACTCTCTTCCTCCTTCTCAAAGGAATTGGAGAGGTCCTCCTCCTCCAGCAGCAGGTGCCTCAGGGAATGTTTCTCAAAGATCTACCTCTCACATTCAAACTTACCAAAGGCAATAAGACAGATCTTCAAGATCTCATTTCCAAGGAAGCAGCCACCAGAGACATCCTTCAAGTAGCAGCAGACATCAACAGCAACACTAGAATCAAGACATACAATAGATAGTATCTGAAATTGGTCAATCTGAAAAAGATGTTAGTTTTGAAAGACCTTACTCTCCACCAATTCCCTTTGTTGATCCTGAACAAGAAACAACTGCTAAAATGGCTAGATTTCAAGAATTGGTTGGACTCTCTCTAATAAACAAAGCTAAAGCTGAAGGCAAAGATCCCTCTCAGTACTCTACAATATCTTCTTACAGAAAAGAAGAATTAAAAAGGTATGACAAAGCTAATAAATTTTTCAATGTAGATGCTTATATGAATCTGCATCCAGAGGCTGTAGTTCCCAAAGCAACTTCTGTCAACATTATTGGAGCATCAAACATGACTATGTCTAAAAGGGAAGATGGTAATCCAAACAGAGAAATCATATTCAGACAGCCCTCTGATAAATCTGAAAAAGCTGAGAAAGAAAAGTCAAGGAAGAACAAATGACTATCTTGTTTTGTTTTATTTTCTGAACTCTATTTGATTAATCTGTCACAAAGCTCTTATTGTATACATATCCTACTGGATGTTTTAATTTTCTGCCAGATATATTTTTTCATGCTTTGTGATTGTTTTCTTTTGTGTGTACTAGTGACCTCACCCAAATAGGGGGAGATTATTGGATCCTTAGTTTGGATTTGTGCTAGGTTCACTAGTTAGGTTGAGTCTGACCCACATTGTATAGCCAGGCTCAAATCTATAAGTCCTAGAGTTTAAGCTAGTAATTAGGTTCAACATTCATAGACCAGCCAGCAGAGGACCTCAGTTGACTCAGACATAGAAGAATTTAGAGTTAAAATTGGCAGTTCGAAATTCTTCGAACTCAGCTGGACGATCGTCGATCGCAGATTGATGAACTCGGAGTTAATTCTTTGCGTTGAGCTCGATGATATTCGAGCTCAGGTCAACGATCTCTTCATTCAAATAGATTCTCTGATCGACGAATTCTGGGAACATACTGAACATTCAACACAAGAAAATCCCAGTGCAGAAAACAGTTTGTTTCCCCCCTGTACTTTCTGAAGACTGGAGAAGGACAACAATCAAACATCAAGAGTCTTCTTCAACTTCAACTCCGGGAATATTCAAGGGCAACAAACTCTGAATCAGTCAGAAGTTCTTGGATAACTTCAAGTCAAGGCTGAAGACCTACACCCTAAGCAAGGCTCCAAGTCATTTCAGAACGAGCTTTGACACCATCAATCCACTAGTCTTCTCTGTTGTATAGAGAAAAGAGAAGACAACATCAACTCTCTCTCACCACCTTTAAAAGGGTTTATTTACTCCCTTCAAAAGTTTATTCTTGGTTTTTGGGCACCTGATCAAAAGCTCAAAGAGTTGTGAGATCTCCCTGGAAATAGATCTTATGGTGGTAGTCACCTAATTAAAAACGTGATAGTGGATTCCTACCAGGGTGGTAGAAGAGTGGATGTACCCAGTTTGGGGAACCACTTTAAAATTCTTGTGTTGTCTGGTTGCTTATTTTCTTTTCTATTCTTGCTTTGTTGTGATAGTTTAGCTTAGTTGGTATTTCCTGTTATACTACTATAGTATCACCTATTTTATTACTCTAATAAATACTCAAAACAGCCAAAAGTTTTAATTACTCTATTCACCCCCCCCCCCCTCTAGAGTAAATCAGGTCTATCCCCTATCTTTCAGTTTTTACTCCTGATGTACATATATCATCTTGTAGGGAGTCTGTTAGTTGTGAGGAGCCTGTGCTTGAATTTTTTGCGAGCACTGCTCCTCTATACTCTACCTTGCATAACATTCTTTCTGTATCTAACACCGTTATGGAGGTTGATTCGCAGGGAGAAGCTGGTGTTTGTAGCATTATGCCAGATCTAGTCGAGGAGGACATCTGCATGGCCGAGGTTGCTGCCTCAGTCCCATGTAAGAAAGTCCAATGCACGGAGGAGGCGGATGCAGCTCTAGCATATTTTTGCACCAACCTAGATAGTTGTGTAGATCCACCCACAATTCCACCGATTTGAGATGACACTGGGATCATCCCCAAGAATGTGGTTACATTTTGTCATTCTTCTAATTTGTTTCATAACCCCGTTCTCGTGCCTACTTCTCTGTAGGATCACATCGAGGAACCGGTCGACTTAGTGCAAGCGCCTATAATGCAACCTAGCATTGATGGAGATCGGGTGCAGGTGGAGTCAGATTCGTCGAGCTTCACAACATTTATTCTACCCATGCCTGATGTTTAAGACAGGTATAACTACACAGGTATGTGGGTATTTGTCCAATCGCTGTTTCGGTAGCTGCTACCGAAATGTGAACTTGAGCACATGCCCGAGCACTTCAAATTTCATACGCCCATCAGTTAAAATAGTGCATGGTCCTTGAATAAGTCCTGTTGGGAGACAATAAACCCATTAGATATCTAGATTAGTATTTTTTAAATGTATGTACTTTTTATATGTGTATTTTTATTTTCTTGTTTTAGGTGGGATCTCTAATTTGCAGGAGCTGGAAATTTTTGAAGCACAACTGACCTACCGCTATCGAACAACCTCGCAACACGACCAGTATGCTCCGTTTTGAGCATAGGTACTTCTTACCCCTAACTTTTTATATTATTTGGAATGTTTAGTTTTATGAGTTGTTGCATTCAAGTCTGGCGGGAGAGCATGTATGTGGTCACTACACGAGCACACATTTTATAGCATACCAGTTGTTATTTATTTTTTTTCAAAATCACTGTAGCACACACTGAATCACCCACTTGAGCGCGATCTTATCCACGCGTGCAGCTCGAGTCAAATGCATTGCTCATGTGTCAACTTTAAAATAGTGGTGCTGGCTTAGGATTTTAGGATAGAGTAGTGCGAAACTTGTGCAGTGCTCCTAATCGAGTAATCATGGTCTATGTAGAAATAGTATAGATTTAATTTTTCTTTATGCTCGTAGATTTATACTTTTTCTGCAGATGTAAATATATTTTGTACTACTCAAAAATGTTGAATCTGGTAAAATCGAACGGTAGTGTAGGGATGTGTGTAGCCATCACTCGACTGGTTTTGCTCAAGTCGGGAGGAAGGATCATCTTTCTTGGTGGCTAAGAACTAGCCCCAAGCAACTCTCAAAGAATTGGTGGATGGTTAGTCAAGCGTGAGTGTGACATAGGCCATCCATTTGACTAGTTTGAGCCTTGTTTACCTTATCCTAGCTGCTAACCATTTCAAGTCAAGTTTGTACCTACCCCTACTTTGATTCAGCTCCACCTTCATTCACCAAAGCCTAAAGCCATTTCTCCTATCACAACCAAATCCATGAGCTCCAGTGAATTTTATATTTTGATGATGTGTGATGTGTAGAATTCTAGTGATGTGGTAGATGAATACAATAAAGTTTACTTACTAAAAATTTGGGGATTGCAAAAAAAAGAAAAAAGAAAAAGGAGAGAATTGAAAGAGAAAATCTAAAAAGAATTCTCATTACTGTATTTGGAAATTACTAAACCAACTAACTATTTACTAGTCCACGGAGTGATGATTTACTCGGGACGAGCAAATTTTTAAGTCTGGGGGAGTGATGAGTCCAAGTTATATACATATTTTTGGACTCATCTGGGCTATTTTTCTCGTTGATGCACTACACATTAGAGCCATAAATGTTCATATTTGTTATTATGTCCATTCCATGTTAAGTGCACTTTTGGCCCGTTTTTTGTGTGATTTCATAGTTTTTTATACTTTTGCCCTTCTTGGTGTTTTTCTATGTCTGGAGAATGTGGAATGCCGATTTCGATGGCTCTTCTGTGTTTGCTGCAGGTACAAAGGTCGTGTGTGTGTGTTCCGGGATCGTTTGGGAATGTTTTTCCCTAAGGACCACTAATCATGCGTTTTTACACGTGCACGATCAATGGACTCCTTAGCGCACGACCTCCAGTCGTGCAGGGTCTGTTCATCGAACCCCAAACAGTACATGAATACTATGCACGATCATTGGATCTATAACGCATGACCACTAGTTTTGAGCAACTGATCGTGCTCACTCTTCTCCATTTTTCCAAGTTCTGTTTGGGGCAATCGCATGATCATTGGACATAGTGCGCAAGACCTCTGTTCGTGCGTCATTGCTCGTGCACGTTTATTCTATTTTTTGGAGTTTTGCCATTGCTAATCACATGATCAGTGGATCCAGTGCGCACAACCTCTTGTCATGCGCCACTGATCGTGCGCTCTAATTTTATGTTGCATTATTTAAAGCCGTGCTTCGCAAATTAGGGCATGAACGCATTAATTTTCTGCCTCATTGCTGCGCACGAAGCATCGTTTCTCATCCCTGCAGGTCCTCCACTCATCTCCACACTCCGGGAAGCTTTCTCCGGCGATCCAAATCCATCTTCAACCATTTGGAGAGTTTCCGGCCACCAACAGTGTGCAACAGAGATCTTCATGTACAACTCATTTGGGCAAAAGGGATAAAGGATTGAAGGAAAGGGAAGAAGACGGAGGAACACAAGTGGATTGACTACCCATTTGCCTTAGGAAGCAATCACGGTCAATGTCGAGAAGTGGACTGACAACCCACCACTCCGGCCAAGAACCACGGCTAGGCTTCACACCTTTCAGTTTATTCTACCTCTTCTCCATAGTGGATTGCATTCTAAAGCTTGTAACGAACCTAAACTTGTTTTAATTTTTCTATGAATGAAGTTTGCTTGGTTTAGTTACATTCTCTTTTGTTAGCTGTGATGCACTCGCCTCCATTCACATCCACTCCACTCACGCAGTAGAACCACTCTAGCAAAGGCTTGTGTTGGTGATTGAAGAGGTGATTGTGACCCTCACTATATGCACGTGTATTCATTCCATCTGCTTTCTCACCGTCCATCCACCTCATGAACCACGACATAGCGTCATGCACTAGTTCCATCCGCCAAGCGAGGCGGTGCTTACGACATGCATTAGTTCTTTTTTTTGTTTTGTAAGAATTAGGAATCCAAAACCAACCCCCTTTATTGTTTCGTTTAACTCTAAGTAAAGGTATTTCTGCGACGTTATCGCGTACCCAACCTGAATTCCCTCGAGACTGACATTCGGGGAAGATATTCCCAAAATTATTACTTGACAGCGACCGGTGCACTTATCGACGCTTCAACTACCAAGTGAGCCTACAGTCCTGCTGGCTAGGAGAGAGCATGATCAGCGGGTCAGCTCCAGATATCCTCTCCAAACAACCTACAATTGCCAAGTGAGCCTACAGTCCTGCTAGTTAGGTGAGAGCTTCGTCAGCGGGTCTGCTCGGGGTCTCCTCTCCAAACAATCTCCAACCACCGAGTGAGCCTACAGTCCTGTCAGCTAGGTGAGAGCCTGGTCAGTGGGTCTCATCAGGGTATCCTCTCCAAACAATCTCCAACCACCGAGTGAGCCTACAGTTCTGCCAGCTCGGTGAGATCCTAGTCAGCGGGTCCGCTCGCGGTCTCCTCTCCAAACAATCTCCAACCACCGAGTGAGCCTACAGTCCTGCCAGATAGGTGAGAGCCTGGTCAGCGGGTCTGCTCGGGGTCTCCTCTTCTAACAACCTCCAAACACCGAGTCATCCTACAGTACTGCCAGTTAAGTGAGAGCATGTTGAGCATGTCTACTCGGGGACTCTTCTCTAAACAATCTCCAACCACTGATTGTGTAACGTCCCGAATCGCTCTAGGCCCCTCGTGTGTGTTTTTGAGTCAGGAGGGTTGACTCGAGTGCTGAGAAGAGCAGGGAATTGGACTACACTTGTGGAGGAGTGGAGAATTCAGTGCAGAGAAGGACACGGGTAGTGACATGGGCATGTCACTACCCGTGTGAATGTGACACGTGTAGAGACATGGGCGTGTCTGTACCCGTGTGGCAATGTGTCGAGTTGAACTCGATGAGATGTGTCGAGATCGATGAACTGCGCATCGACATCGATGACAGGGGTAGAGACACGACCGTGTCTCTACCCGTGTGGCAATGTGTCGAGTTGAACTCGACGAGATGTGTCGAGATCGACGAAATGAGCGTCGACACGGGTAGAGACACGCCCGTATCTCTACCCGTATGGCATTGTGTCGAGTTGAACTCGATGAGATGTGTCGAGACTGACGAATTATATGAAACGGGTAGAGACAAGGGCGTGTCCCTACCCGTGTGCTCTAGTCGACGATTTTGATCCAGATCGACGAAGTGTTGAGATCGTCGAAATGTATCCAGAGAAGGACACGGACAGGGAACACGGCCGTGTCATGTGGACACGGGTTGGGACACGGGTAGGTACACGGGCGTGTCCCTACCCGTGTCAAGTATTGAACCGACACGGAAACTGTCGTTGCCATTTCGCCCAAGCAGGACACGGGTAACGACACGGCCGTGTCCCTACCCGTGTCACTTGTTATATATATGGAGTGGGAAAAAACCCTAGCCATTTTCACTCTTCGTCCTAGCCGTATTTTCTGAGAGAAGTCCTGTGGAGAAGGAGAGTTTGCTGGAGGAAGATCTAGGGAAGGAGATCCGCCATCGCCGTAAAGGAGAGGATGCCGCCGCGAAGAATCACAAGATCTATGGCCGGAAATGGAGGAACCGCTGGAATCGATGTGAGTTGCCTACCCTCTCCCTTGGTGCTAGATCTATAGTTATTTTCCCTAGGTGAGATATCGACTCAAGAGAGTCTTGATGGAGAGGCGGAGTTTTCTAGGAAAGTCCATGCTAGGACTTGTGTCATAGGTTTTAGATCTCTTCAACCACTCCCTTCTTCTATGTGAAGATAGGGGATGGTTTTGTGAAGGGTATTGGCCTCTTGAGGTTGAATAAGGGTGGAGGAAAATTCTGGAGGTGATCGCAGAGGATCGACTTGAAGTGGAAGATGAACCGATGCCGTTCATTCCGCCTCAAGATGCGTGCTAAACCTATATTCTGCGCGCAGTGATCTTCTAGGCCATTTTCACGTGGGATAAGTCCAGATCTGGGCTTTCGGCTAAAAACGAAAGTTGAAGCCCTTGAAAATACCTTTCCAACGAGTGGCTGCATAACTTCAGGCGACATCTGTAGCCATGGGAAAGTCTGAACGAAAATGGTGTTCGATAAAACCTGCATGCAGAAATTGTATTCTGTACGCAGCGGACTTCAAGTCTGATTTCAATTAGGATAATATCAAATCTGGGCTGAGGTCTGAATACGATAGTTGTAGCCCATGGAAAGACCTTTCCATTGAGTGGTTACACGTCTTCACTGGATTCCTGTAGCTTCGGGAATCTCTGGTTAAAGTTACTATCCAGATTTACTCTACATCTAAATTTTGGGCTTTATATAATATGGATTTGAATTCGGTGGAATTAATATTGCTAGTAACTTGGCTTGGATTAACTCTTTATGACTAAACATTTTAGTGGCATGATTGATGAAGCTTATTAATCAGATTTCATATAATCAAATTGTGAAGCAAGCTTATTTAAATAAATTGACTTGATAGAAATTGATAGAGTGTTACTTATGCGCATCTTGTTTATAATATGTCGTTACCATTTGGAAAGAGTGATAGATCTTTATATGCGCATCATGTTATATTATGTTTTTATCATTTGGAAGGTCATGTAGAGGCATAAATTATGGCCATGAGTCTGTTTGACTAATGGAATGTGTATAGTAGTCCAATACTTAGAGTGTCGTCTCCCTACGGGTAGTGTTGTAAAAGGATGTAAGTGCGGTGTTGACCGTCACTTGTTTGGTTTGTGTTGGGATAGCGTATGGATGGATGGTTGGGCTGTGTCCGCGTGCCTTCTTCCGAGGCCCCTTCCATGCCACAGTGGTGTGAAATTGCATGAGGTGTGAGTCGACACGCGGTGTCGTAATCCTGGGTTAAGGATAGTGTGGCAGGTCTACAGGCTCGCCGATCGCCATACCGACGGGAGTTGAGAGTTAGCTTTGGGCGGTTGGGCTTGGTCCTCGGTGTTCATGTCCCGGGGCTCCTTCCATGCCAAGTGAACGGTTGGGCTGTGTCCTCGTGCTTACTTCCGAGGTCTCTTTCGGGTCACACAAGGCCAATTCAGGCTGTGTTCTTGGTGCACATCTACCCAAGACCCCGTTGGGCCATAGTACGCATGGGCTCCGTTGTTGTGTTCTTAGCATTGAGGCGTACGGAGGCCTAGGTGAAGTAGTGTGGATACCCGCCTAGTAGTAGAAGTGCCCGTTCTACTGTCACCGCCTGGCCACGGCGGCTGATGCCTGAGAGGTTAGCTACCTGCTCGAAAAGTGGGAACTATAGTCTGTGTCGACATAGCAATTGCATGGGTGAGTCATTGCATAGCATTTATAACATTTCATAACATTGTACAATAAGATCCTCATCGTATAAATTTGTATGGGCACTCTTATACGATGAGTTACCTTTATGTAACCCGATCCTTAACTTATAAGTTTGTATGGGCATTCTTATAAGTTAAGTTACTTTCCTGCTGTTACTTATACATGTTAGTTTGTTGTAGCTCTTAAATATTTGCTAGATCATGTTATTGTTACTCTTACACGACTGCCACCTGCTAGTACTTCTTTTATTTTCATACTTATTATATATTGTACTCTTGTTCCTTTTCCCCGCCCGGTGCCGAGGAGTCGCCGGGGGAGCGGATGTGAAACCACTTAGTCGTTTCGACTAACGGTTGCTACGTCTTCCTTTTATTAGGAGGTCACGCCGCAGGTAGAGCAGCCGCAGACTACGCAGTAGGACAGCCAGGCAAGGACGATAGGGCCTGAAGTGACGGTGTCGTCGATACCGTCGGTTACGGATGTTAGTATTTTGATACTCTGATGTAGCCCGTTTGGGCAATGTTTAGTTGTACTTTGATATATTGTAGAAGCATGTTTTAGCTTCTCCTTTATTGATGTATTTGGACATTATTACTTAGTGTGGATTTGAATTCTCTTGCTAATTATATTTGGTTGGGTTGGCATGTTCGATTGATATTGTTGTAGCCGGCGGAATAGGCATCTTGTGGTACAGGTTAGCCCGTGTGCTAATGCTACCGCAAGGCGGCTATTCTAGGCATATGATTCCCCCTTCGTGTCGTGTTTTGAGATCCGGGAGGGGGGGGGGTCTTACAAATGGTATCAATTTGCCATGATCCTCAACTAAAGAAGTCATTCAACAATGGTGCCACCCCCGTTTGATTAGTCAGTTTGGGGACAAACTGACTTAGCGAAAGCATTGGTGTGCACATATGAAATTCATGCTAAGTATGTCCAACTTTGACCTTAAGATTAGCCAACCTGACCATACGTTTGTGTTTTATGTGTAGATTCCAGCGCTCGTTTAGCAGGTGGGAGGCACTCCTGCGCCCTCTTTAACCACTCCCACTTAGTTCCAACAATCTGAGTTGGGACTGACGCTCACTGCCATCCTCGATGCTTTCAGGGCGCAGCAGCCCCCGGTGCAACAACAGGACCTGAGCTCCAACTGGCAGAGCACCTTCCGGGCTCTCTCCCCTCCCGCCTACCTTGGGATGGAGTCAGCCATACTGTTGGAACACCCTATTACTAATTTGGGTCAGGATTACTATGTCTCTAGGAACCTTTACTTGACCTTCTGTATAGCTTAATAGGTCAATTAGAATTGAGTCTAAGGGTTAGAAGTCTAGGATTGGAAGCTGCCCTGGAGATCAAGTTTTTCTGTCTGGAGACTAAGTCTGATCGTCGAGCTCAGCATGACGATTCGTCGAACTCCGATCGACGATCATCCAGCTCAACTCCGACGGATCGTCGAGCTCCACTCGACGATCGCTGAGCTCAACTTCATAATATCGTCGAACTCCATTCGACGATCGGTGAGCTCAGGTCGACGATTTTGACTCTGCATTGGATCTTTATCTCTGAACTCAGTTCGACGATCTTTGAGCTCAGATCGACGATTATTTTGCTGCTTGAGTTTTCCAGTTCGCTGAGCTCAGCTCGACGATAGCAGAGCTCAGTTCGACGATTTCAGATAACTTCCAGAATTCAAATTCAAATCAGTTAAGAGTTATTCTGCAATTAATTCAAAAATTTGCTAGCCGTTTTCATTTACTTCTGGACCAAGTTTCAAGGGATTTTTCAAGGAATAATTTTGTGGACTTTCCTCCAGAAGAGTTTTTGCAATTAAGGATGCAATCAATGCAGACCAACGGCTATCCTTGACAGAGAATGACATTCTATTCTGGAACAGAGAATAAAAGACAGGATGTTTTTTTTGAATCTACATCAACCAGAAGAAAGAAGACACACAATATACAGAATACAGAAAATACAAAAAAAAAGTTTCTGTCAAAAAGAATTCTGAAGAACACTCATCAAAGAGATCAAGCTTTCAAAAATCTTCAGATCTCTTCAGCTCTCAAAGTGTTCAAGGCCAACATCATTTCAAGACTCCAGACACTCAACATTTCAGCTTGCTGAAATCATTTATTGCTGGAGTTCTATCTTTGAAGGCCTATCACCCTCAGCAAAGCTCTTCTTCCTGAAGATCTCAAGGACTCAGGGGGAGCTTTGACATCAATCCACTTAGTCTTCTCAGTTGGTTGAGAAAGAGAAGACTTCTATCACTCTCTCACCCCCACTCTGTAAAGGATTTTTCAAACTCCCTTCAAAAGTTTGAACCTGGTTTTTGAGCACCTTGTCAAAAGCTCATTGGTGGCAAGACACCTGATCAAAAAATCTGCCTTGGTTTTTGAGCACCTTATCAAAAGCTCATTGGTGCCCAGGACACCTGATCAACTCATCCTGCAGTGGATTCCTACCTAGGGTGGTAGAAGAGTGGATGTACCCAAGTTTGGGGAACCACTATATTCCCTTGTGTCTTCTGGTTCTGCTTGCTTTCATTTTTGTTTCTGGCCTTGATTCTCTCTGTGCTTAGTTTTTTGCTTAGCTTAGTGCTGTAGTTAGATTCTTTATTGCTTCCCTGCTGACACAGATTACAACAATTGTTGTAAAAGCTTGTAAAAAGTTTTTAAGCACCATATACTCTATTCACCCCCCTCTAGAGTATATCAGATCTAGTTGCCCTTTCAATTGGTATCAAAGCCAGGTTGGTTAAACATACCATATCTGATTGGTTGTACAGGCTAACACCTGAACCCCAAGATCCCAAACTAGATCTGTTTTTCTTTTGTATTTTATTATTAGATTTTGTTTGCACAAATCATGGCCCAAAAACAAAGATTATGCTAGCACCAGACCTCCAGTGTGCAATCTTTCCAAGTTTGCACTTTGGAAGGCAAGGATTAGACTTTACATGAATTCTATTGACGAAGATATTTTTAATTCTGTTTTGACAGTGTGTCCAAGACCCCCAGAGAGCACAAGCACAAATGCTGTTCCACCTCCATCAGGAACAGATGCTGACATCAAAAATGGAAAGTAGTTGATGCCAAGGCTATGAACATTCTAGCCCAGACAATGTCAGATGACATTTTTCAAAAGGTAGCTGAATGTAATTCAGCCAAGGAAATTTGGGACAGACTCTCAGAAATAGTCTCAGGCTCAGCTGATGAGAGAAAGGACAGAAGATCCCATCTCATCACTCAATATGAGAACTTCAAGAAGGGAGAGACTGAGTCAGTGGGAGACATGTACAACAGACTGAGTCTAATTGTCAGTGAACTGAGGACATTAGACAAAGAGATCTCTCTAACAGAACTTAATGACAAGATCCTAATGTGCTTCCCCAGCACTTGGGATTCAAGAATCTGGCCAATTAAAGATGCCAGAAGTCTGAATGAGATCACCACTGAAGCCTTGTTGGGTAAGCTCAAATCTTATGAGCTGCTCATCAAGAATAGAGAGGAAGAACAGAAGGCTGCTTCACCAGCCACAAGGAAAGAGAAGACCATAGCCTTTAAGGCAACTGAGGATCTGCCTGAAGATAAGAGCACAGGCAATGATGAACTACTCAGCTTGTTGGCCAAAAGATTCTACAAGATGGCCAGAAAGGACTTCAGAAGAAGATCATACAAGGAGCAGGACAAGCCAAGGTATGACAAGTCCATTAGCAACAATAAAGATATTATCTGCTTTGGTTGCAGGAAACCAGGGCACATAGTTCCTGACTGTCCAGAGAACAAGATCAAGGACAGAAGGGACAGAAAAGAAAGAAGAAAGGAGAAAGAGTCCAAAAGGAATGGAAGTGGCAAACCTTCTTTAAGCAAAATAAGCATACAAGAAAAGGGATTGTTGCTGAATCCTGGAGTGAGACAGAAGAGGAGTCAGAAGCCTCTTCTAGCTCAAGTGATGATGAGGATGATGCAGAAGAAAAGGAGTTCTGCATGATGGCAATCAATGCCTCACAGCACAACTCAGAGGAAGAGGAGTCAAAGTCAGACTCAGAGACTCAACCTGAAGAAGATCAGGTAATTAGTTCTTTTGATTTTAGTTCAGAAGATTTTAAATCTGAATTTAAAGCACTGTGTTTAGACCTGCTAAAGTCTGAGAAAGAGATTATCTCTCTCAGAAATCAATTATCTGAACACAATGTTTTAAAGTCAGAAAACCTCAAACTCTCTCAGGAGTTGGAGAACTGTAGGGAACAGATAGCTACACTGAAAAGTGAGCTCTCTGAGGCCAAGAAGCTTGAAGAATCCCTTAATGGGAGAAGCATCAAGCTGATGGACATCACAAGCACAGTGAACTCTAGATTTAACAGTACACTGGGCTTGGGTGCCTCATCCAGCCAACCTATTGTTCTAACAACTCCCATCAAGTTTATTTCTGACAAGGGAAAGGGAGTTGTAGAGGTTGCTAGGAAAAATTCTGATCTGCCTCAGAAAACCAATTCCCAGCAGAAATCGTCGAACAAAGATCGACGATCGCCGAATGAAGATCGACGATCGCCGAACGCAGCTCGACGATCTCAGGAAAAATCGTCGAACGCAGATCGACGATCTCAGCAAAAGTCGTCGAACGCAGGTCGACGATCTCATATACCTGACCTCAGCCATAGTCGACCGTCGAACGGAGCTCGACGATCTGACCCAAGATCGTCGAACGCAGCTCCAAGATCGTCGAACAGAGGTCAGAGCTCTGGAAACTTTTTAAAGGCAAATCAAAATTGAATCCTAAGGGTTTTTCATCCCAAACCTTTAACCCTTATACTGAATGGATTTTACCTCCAAGGAGATATCATCCTGAAGGATATAAGAGTCAGCCTAGGATGTCTTTCATTTCTGAATTTAGAGGTTATCAACCTAGGCCCAAGGTAAACTGGGTCAAAAACAAATGAATTGTTTTATGTGCAGGTGAAGACCTATCCAACATCTAACCAGCAATGGTATTTGGATAGTGGGTGCTCTAAGCACATGACAGGGAACAAGGACAACCTCACTTCCTTTAGAGCCAAGCTTGGACCCAAAGTTATCTTTGGTGATTCCAACTTTGGACAGACTAAAGGATATGGTGCAGTCCAGATTGGTTCAGTAACCTTCAAGAAGGTAGCATATGTGGAAGGACTGAAGCACAACCTGATCAGCATCAGTCAGCTGTGTGATGAAGGCTACCAGGTGACCTTCAGCAAAACCTTATGCAAAATCAAGTCAGAGGACAACACAACAGTGTTGACAGGTAAAAGGAAAGGTAACATCTACTTAGTAGATTTTCTTTCAACTGATATAGATATCTGCTTGTTTAATTCAGTCTGTAGACCAAATGTTTTATGGCATAAGAGATTAGGACACCTAAACCTTAGAACTATTGCTAGGCTATCCAAGGACAACCTTGTTAGAGGACTACCTTCTGGCCCCTACAAGAAGGAAGGACTCTGCAAGGCCTGTCAATTAGGCAAGCAAACTAAAAACAGTTTTAAGTCACTTAATAAGAGTGATTCACCTAGGATATTGTATCTGTTACACATGGATCTATTTGGACCCATCACAGTACAAAGCCTAGGAGGGAAATCCTACACTTTAGTAATTGTAGATGACTTCTCTAGATTCACTTGGGTGTTCTTTCTAAGGAAGAAGTCTGATAACTTTAAGTGTCTGACAGAGTTTCTCAAATGTATACAGATTGAGTTCAATACTCACATTGCCCTGATCAGAAGTGATCATGGGACAGAGTTTGATTCTCTTCTTATGCAAGAGTTCTGTCAGAGTGAAGGGATCAGGCATACTTTCTCAGCTCCTAGAACTCCTCAACAAAATGGGGTAGCTGAAAGGAAAAATAGAACCCTTATTGAATCTGCCACTACATTGTTGTCAGATGCTCATCTACCTCTATCCTTTTGGGCAGAGGCAGTGAACACCTCCAACTATGTGCTGAACAGAAGTCTGATACATAAACTAAAGGGAAAGACTCCCTATGAATTACTCAAAGGGAAGAAACCTAAAGTTGACTATTTTAGAATTTTTGGTTGTATTTGCTACATTCACAATAATGACAAGAAATATCTAGCAAAATTTCAAGCCAAAGCTGATGAAGGAGTGTTTCTGGGATACTCCATGATCAGCAAGGCCTATAGGGTCTATAATAAATCATCTTTGAAAATTGAGGAATCTGTTCATGTTTCTTTTGATGAATCTAACATGTCTTTCAAGGAGAAGATTTCTTCTACCATAGAACCTTTGCAGGAACATTCTCTAGTTGAAGATATGAACAAGTTACAGGTTGCTCAAGAGGATGAAAGCAGTGAAGATGAAGGCAATGCTCAACATATTGAAGCACCACTTGAAGAGCCAGTTGTTGTACCACAAGAGGAAACAACAACACAGGTTGGTGAACAATCAACACCCCCTGTTGATTTAGTAACATCAAGAGACCATCCAATTACCCAAATAATTGGAGAAATCTCAGCTGGTGTGCAAACCAGAAATCAGGTCAACCAAAACCTGTTGCACACCTGCTTCCTATCTCAAATTGAACCTCAGTCCATTCAAGATGCAGAGCAAGATCCACACTGGATCATTGCAATGCAAGAGGAGTTGCATCAATTTGAGAGGAACAAAGTATGGGAACTAGTGCCAAAGCCTAAGGATCATTCCATTGTTGGAACAAAATGGGTATTCAGAAACAAACTGGATGATCAAGGAGTAATAATAAGGAACAAGGCAAGGCTAGTTGCTCAGGGATATTCTCAAGAAGAAGGAATTGACTACGACCAGACCTTTGCACCAGTTGCAAGATTGGAAGCCATCAGAATATTTCTAGCTTATGCAGCTCACAAAGGCTTCAAAGTCTATCAGATGGATGTCAAAAGTGCTTTCTTGAATGGAGACATCAAAGAGGAAGTTTATGTCAGACAACCTCCAGGTTTTATCTCTCCAACTTTTCCTGATTATGTTTTTAGATTAAATAAAGCATTATATGGTCTCAAGCAAGCTCCTAGAGCATGGTATGAGACCCTAGCATGCTTTCTCTTGGAAAATGGTTTTATAAGGGGTAGAGTAGACCAAACTCTTTTTATTAGAACCCATAAGTCCCATACCCTACTAGTGAAAATTTATGTAGACGATATCATTTTTGGTTCTACTGACTCAAAATTGTGCAGAAGGTTTTCTAACCTGATGCATTCTAAATTTGAGATGAGTAGCATGGGTGAGCTATCCTTCTTCCTAGGATTGCAAGTCAAGCAACATGCTGAAGGCATCTTTATTTCTCAAACCAAATATGCAAATGAACTGGTTAAGAAATTTGGTATGTCTGAGGCATCTTGTATGAAAACACCCATGCCTACCTAATGCTGTATTGGATGCTGATGAACATGGGAAACCTGTTGATCAGACAACATATAGAGCAATGATTGGCTCTTTACTGTATCTTACAGCTAGTAGACCAGATATAATGTTTGCTACATGTATATGTGCTAGGTTCCAAGTAAGCCCTAGAGAGTCACACCTCACTTTAGTAAAGAGGATTCTCAGGTATGTTAAAAGTTGTCCAAATCTAGGTCTCTGGTATCCAAAAGATTCAGCATTTGATTTAACTGGATTCTCTGATGCTGATTATGCTGGATGCAGAATTGACAGGAAAAGCACCAGTGGAACTTGTCAGTTCCTTGGCGACAGACTTGTCTCTTGGTTTTGTAAGAAACAAACATCTGTGTCAACTTCAACTGCTGAAGCTGAATATATGGCTGCAGGCAGTTGTTGTTCACAAATATTGTGGATTCAAAATCAACTCCTAGACTATGGTTACAACTTAGAGAAGTCTAAAATCTTTTGTGACAATACAAGTGCTATTTCCATAGCTCAAAATCCAGTCCTCCATAGTAGGACAAAACACATAGAGATTAGGCATCACTTCTTAAGGGATAATGTTGAAAAGAACAAAATTGAATTACAATATATCCCAACTGATTTACAAAGGGGAGATATTTTCACCAAGCTTTTGGATGAAAAGAAACACACCTTCTTCCTAAATCAGTTTGGAATGTTAGATGGAGGAAGTCTTAAATAATTTCCAAGATTTTGAAAGCTAAAAATTGACCAAGACTAGGCAAAACTTCTGATTTTTCTTAGTGTCTAGAATTTTTCTGATCTCTGAACTGCGCTCGACGATTTCCCCAAAGATCGTCGAACGGAGATCGACGATTTCCAGAATCGTCGAACTGAGTTCAGCGCCTCTCAGATAGTATGAACTATCTCTTCCGGTCAACGATCGTCGAACGGCGCTCGACGATTTTGTTCACTGAACGATCGTCGAACGGAGCTCGACGCTTTCCAAGATCGTCGAACGGAGATCGACGATGTTGGAGTCTCTTCAGATTCCTTTAGAAGCCTCGATCGTCGAACTGAGTTCAACGATCTTTCCAATTCTGCGTCGAACCCTAATATAAAACTCATTTTTCGCCGTCGTTCTCTCTTGCGCTTTCGATTTCTCTGCAAGGATTTTCTTTCCCTCCAAACAGTTCTACGCTTGGTCGTTTTGTTTGTTGAATTTTTGCAGGTACAATGGCTGTGTCCGTTGCAGTTCTAGCCGCAATGAAGTTCGATGCTGGATTCGACATTGATATGGAATCTTTCAACACCACTGATCAAATCTTCCAAGATATACTGGATTTATTCAAGGATCAGAATCTGTCTGCCCTCATGACCACTAGAATCAAGCTTGCTTCAGATGAGATAAAGGAGTGGGTCTATACTGCTCATAATCAAGACAACTCCACAATAGTTGGGTCCATTGCTGGAACTCAGGTACCTCTGACCCCCACCATTTTAACAGAGGTTTTTGGACTAAGAAATGGAGATGATACTGCTGAGTTATCTGGAGAGGAGTTTTCTGACATGCTTGCCAGGATGGGTCATCCAGAGGGAAACCCTAGCAAGTTATTCAAGAGGAACCTGTCTGTTGAATACAGGTTCCTAGCAGATGTGGTAGGGAAAGTGCTGCTGGCAAAGCACTCTGCACATGATACCATATCCAGATACCAGCTCTGCCTCATGGGAGCTCTGGTGGATAAGAGAAGTTTGAACTGGGGAGAGGTCTTCTTTGACCTAATCAAGAAGAAAATAAACAAAAGCTTTGTTAACTTTGGAAGTATTCTTGGAGTCTTCTTGCAAAACAGGTGCCCTGCCTTGCTGGTCTCCTCTGGAGTACACATAAATGCCTCTAAGAGACTCACCTGTGCCCTCTTTGGCAAGTGGGACAGGCAAATCAGCAAGCCTGGCAGGCCCTCCTCAAGTGCTCCTTCAGGCACCAGGACTCATAGAGTCACTCCCCCACAGGTCTCTGCTCCTGCAGAAGACCTGGTTGCTGCTGTTGCTGCCTCTCCTCCTCCTCTAATTCCAACCCTACCTCTTCCATCCACTATTCCAGCTTCATCCACCATTACCATATCCAGCCCATCTCCAACATCAACTCCCTCTCCAGAACCCATTCTGCCTCCACCAGTAGACCACTTCCAGCCACTGTTCTCATACCCTCCACCAGATGTCACCTCTTCTCCATCCATTCCATCCTTCACCCTCCTGGATGACTCCTATATGGATGATTCCCCATCCTCTCCTCCAGAATTACCCTCCTCCTCAACTTCATTCCAAGATCTCCTCCACCACATTATTGATCAACCAACTTTCACCCCATCCATATCCATCCCCTTGTCCTCCAATTCCACCATCCCAACACCTGAGCCATACATTCCACTCTCCAGCCCTCCACTTCCAGCATCCTCAGCTATCCCCATTCCATCTACCTCTGCTCCTATTCTTGAGCAAGTAGACCTCTCAGCCCTAGCTGACAAGTTGTATGAGCTAATTGCCCCCAGGCTCTCCCTACTCTTGGAGACCTCATTGGCTCCTCTACACTTGTCAGTGGCAGCCCTCTCTGCCAGGCTTTCCTCCCTCCTTCCTCAGGCAGCACCACCAGCAGTTTGCCTTGATACAGATGTATCTGCATCTAGGCAGGGGGAGATGCCATATGAAGCAAGCCTTCATGCTGCTGCTGCTGCTGATGTTTCTGTGCCTGCTGCCCCTTCTGCTACTGTTGATGTGCCTCCAGAATGTCAGGCTCCTACTGCAGTTCTTGCAATAGACCTAAGGTCTTTGCTTTCTGCCTTTGATACTGCCTTCTTCAGCTATCTCCCAGAGGTTCATGCTGTCCAGCCCCCAGAAGATTTGTCCAAGGCACTGGTTCCTGTCTCTTGCTGTGACCCTAGCATTATCTCTGCATTTGTACATTCAGTGATTGCTGCTTCTGAAGATGTTGCTGTTGCTGCTGCTGTTAAAGAAAACACTGACTTTGCTTCTGAAATTATTGATACTGCTGAGATTGCTCACACTGCTGCTGAAATCCTAATTGCTTCTGATGAGCCAATTTCCAAGGATCTTCTGATGATAGAGGCCACTGTTTTTGAGCCTGCTGCAGATTTTGATGATGTTACTGCTATTATCAATGAAGTTGTTGTTGCTATCACCTCTCCAGCTTCTGTGGCTGTGAGTGAATCTGCTGCTGAGAATGAATCTGTTGTTACTGCTGTGAGTGAGACTGTTACAGTTGCTGCTGTTGTCACCAGTCCAGTATCTGCTGCTGCTGCTGTAATTGCTTCTGTTGCACCCTCTCCATCTGCTGCTCCATATGCTGTTGTCACCTCTACTGCTGCTGCTGTTTCAGCTTCTGCCTCTTCTGCCTCTGTTCAGCTGAAGAAAGACTTGATGAAGAAAATAGATGCTATATATGATGACCAGAGTTCTGAGACTAATGAATTCAAAACTGACTATGATGATTCAGCTGCTACCATTGCCAGAAAAAGGAAGGCAAGGAGCAAGGCAATGAAAAGGGTTCCTCCTGCAAAAGTCAAGGATAATAATGATATTCCTTATTATATTCTGCATAATTGCCCTATTACTGAACATTGGATGCAGTATTCCAAAAACCAGCTGAAAGCCATGAAGAAAAAGAGAAAGTATGAAAAGGGCTCCTCCCAGTTCCAGCACCCTCATCCTCCTCCACCACCTCCTCCTGATGCAGGTGCAGGTGGCAGCTCTGCAAGTCAAGCCCCAGCTAGAAGTCAGGCTCCCTATCAACTCCATGCCAGATCCTACCAAAGGGAAAGCCAGTCTAGGGGTTCTTATTCTAGGAGAGGAGGATACAGGGGTACTCAAAGAGATACTCAAGTTTATTCCAAAGGGTATTCCAAGCAGCACCCATATTTTATGGGAGGACATGGTACTTCTGATACTACTTCTGGTCCTTTTCCTACAAGCTAAAAGAGACAGTGTCTGCCAGGCCACCTCAAGACAATTCTTCCAACAGGTATGAGCCACCTGTACCATTTGAGGACCCTGAAAAGAATCCAGCTGCTTGGACTGCCAGGATGAAGGAGTTGGCTGCACTAGACCAGATCAAAAAGGCCAGAGAACAAGGACTAGATACTTCCAACATCTCTACAATGTCTGAGCAAAGGCAAAAAGAATTAGAAAGATATGCCTCCAGTAAATTTTTTGATGCTGACAGATACATGGAGTTGCATCCTGCTGCTGTGGTCCCCAGATCTTCAAAGCAAACTTATTTGGGTGCAGCAGATGACACCACGTCCAACAAGGAAGCTCTAAATCCAAACAGAGAAATCAAACTTGTCAAAGGCAAAGAGAAGAAGTGACAGTGTAAGGTGACAATTTCTGTGAATTCTGACTGCTATCTGGATGACATATATACATATATATATATCTCTGTGATGTTTCTGCAATGTCTAGCTGCTGTTTTTATGCTTCTCTGATTGTATGTTGTTATTTGAATTTTTCCAAAGTCTGTAAATAGTCATCCTAACCCAAATAGGGGGAGATTGTTGGAACACCCTATTACTAATTTGGGTCAGGATCACTATGTCTCTAGGAACCTTTACTTGACCTTCTGTATAGCTTAATAGGTCAATTATAATTGAGTCTAAGGGTTAGAAGTCTAGGATTGGAAGCTGCCCTGGAGATCAATTTTTTCTGTCTAGAGACTAAGTCTGATCGTCGAGCTCAGCACGACGATTCGTCGAACTCCGATCGACGATCGTCCAGCTCAACTCCGACGGATCGTCGAGCTCCACTCGACGATCGCTGAGCTCAACTTCATAATATCGTCGAACTCCATTCGACGATCGGTGAGCTCAGGTCGACGATTTTGACTCTGCATTGGATCTTTATCTCTGAGCTCAGTTCGACGATCTTTGAGCTCAGATCGACGATTATTTGCTGCTTGAGTTTTCCAGTTCGCTGAGCTCAGCTCGACGATAGCAGAGCTCAGTTCGACGATTTCAGATAACTTCCAGAATTCAAATTCAAATCAGTTACGAGTTATTCTGCAATTAATTCAAAAATTTGCTAGCCTTTTCATTTACTTCTGGACCAAGTTTCAAGGGATTTTTCAAGGAATAATTTTGTGGACTTTCCTCCAGAAGAGTTTTGCAATTAAGGATGCAATCAATGCAGACCAACGGCTATCCTTGACAGAGAATGACATTCTATTCTGGAACAGAGAATAAAAGACAGAATGTTTTTTTTGAATCTACATCAACCAGAAGAAGAAGAAACACAATATACAGATACAGAAAATACAAAAAAAAAGTTTCTGTCAAAAAGAATTCTGAAGAACACTCATCAAAGAGATCAAGCTTTCAAAAATCTTCAGATCTCTTCAGCTCTCAAAGTGTTCAAGGCCAACATCATTTCAAGACTCCAGACACTCAACATTTCAGCTTGCTGAAATCATTTATTGCTGGAGTTCTATCTTTGAAGGCCTATCACCCTCAGCAAAGCTCTTCTTCCTGAAGATCTCAAGGACTCAGGGGGAGCTTTGACATCAATCCACTTAGTCTTCTCAGTTGGTTGAGAAAGAGAAGACTTCTATCACTCTCTCACCCCCACTCTGTAAAGGATTTTTCAAACTCCCTTCAAAAGTTTGAACCTGGTTTTTGAGCACCTTGTCAAAAGCTCATTGGTGGCAAGACACCTGATCAAAAAATCTGCCTTGGTTTTTGAGCACCTTATCAAAAGCTCATTGGTGCCCAGGACACCTGATCAACTCATCCTGCAGTGGATTCCTACCTAGGGTGGTAGAAGAGTGGATGTACCCAAGTTTGGGGAACCACTATATTCCCTTGTGTCTTCTGGTTCTGCTTGCTTTCATTTTTGTTTCTGGCCTTGATTCTCTCTGTGCTTAGTTTTTTTGCTTAGCTTAGTGCTGTAGTTAGATTCTTTATTGCTTCCCTGCTGACACAGATTACAACAATTGTTGTAAAAGCTTGTAAAAAGTTTTTAAGCACCATATACTCTATTCACCCCCCTCTGAGTATATCAGATCTAGTTGCCCTTTCACATACGTATAGAGGAATGGATAGACACGGTATAGGAGTTATTGGCTGGTATCCGTTGCCCGGCCAATATGGCAGTGACATTGGCGGTGTCCGTCTTGGACTTACATGCTAAGAGGTGGTGGAAGTCCCTTATGGGCTCTACCTTCCATGGCCGAGTCTATACGGAGATAAGTTGGGGTGAATTCTCAGGTGCTTTCTTGGAGCACTTTATCCTACATCAGCCCGAGATGAGCTTGAGCAGAGGTTTCTTCTACTAAAGCAGGGATCAAAGTTGGTTACGGAATACCAGCGGGAATTCCAGCATCTCCCAAGGTTTGCGGATTCTACGAGTGGGATGACAGAGGTTATGTCAAGTGCATCTACAAAGGGCTGCGAGATTCCCTAAGGCAGTCCCTCTTGTTTATAGCGGATGGTAGCATGGCAGAGATCATTGATATGGCGAAAAGATTGGAGGCGGGCCAATTGGGATGCAGTAAGAGGCCCGCGGGGAGGTGTGATGGAAGCCGACCCATGGAATAGAAGGAGGCGAGACTTCAGAGGAGGAAGAAGATATCAAAGAGGTGGAGCGCGTCCACCGGAACTATAGAGTAAAGCATCCGGTTCCGCAGCGACCTGCGTTGCCTCCACCACCATAGCCTCAGCAATTTCAACAACCTGAAGGGCGTCATGGTCTGGTGTGCTTCGAATGCAACCAGTCGGGCCACATCTGACATTTCTGCCCGCAGCTATTTGGGAACGTCCCTCCTGCTCTCCCTCCGGCAGCTCCTTGAGGGCGGGGTCACATGCATGGTCGAGAACAAGGACCGCGAGGAGGTAACCGTGGCCCTGCTAGGGATCAGGTGTACGCCCTTGACATGACGCAGGAACGGAACCCCCAAGATGTGATTGCAGGTTTGATTTAATTAATTAACATATTTTCATTGTCAAACTTGAATTGATTAAGACTTACTAGACACCTAACATTAAGTTTTGGTTGTTGGTACTTAGGCACCGTGATTATTGGCGGGAAGACGGCCTATGCGCTGTTCGATACCGGTGCCTCACACTCCTTTGTGTCCTAGGATTTCATAAAAGATGTGGAGGGTGTACAGTACTTCACTGGCATAGCCCGACGTGTACACCTTTCGGACGGCTCGGAGATGATCGCAACCGCCAAGTGCGAGTTAGAGTTATTTATTGATGGGAAGGCCTTTGATACGCCGACCATGGTTCTGAGAATGCCGGAGTTTGACATCATTTTAGGCATGACATGGCTGGACTGGCACTTCGCGAGGATCGACTCCGCGGAGAAGTGGATCTATTTGAGACATGGAGACTCTGACGTCATCTTCCAAGGTATTGGCTTCGCGCCTCGCATGATGTTATCTTCCGTCCAGGTTGTAAAAGCTCATATGAAGCGGGACAAGGTCTTCATGGTCGGGTTCGAGTTGAAGGAAGAAGCATTGGAAGTGAAGGATGTACGGGTTGTGCGGGATTTTCCCGAGGTATTTCCTGAGAAGCTGTCAGGATTGCCCCCGCATAGAGAGATTGACTTCCAGATTAATGTAGTACCGGGTGCCAAGCTTGTATCCAAGGCTCCGTACAGAATGGCCCCGAAAGAACTCGCGGATTTAGAGTTCAATTGCAAGAACTGGTGGAGTCGGGGTTCGTTCTCCCCAGTTCATCGCCCTGGGGAGCTCCTGTACTATTTGTGAAGAAGATGGATGGAACCCTGCGATTGTGCATAGATTATCGGGAACTCAATCGGTTGACGGTGCGGAACACTTATCCACTACCTCGGATCGACGAGTTGTTCGATCAACTAGAGGGAGCACATTGGTTTTCCAAACTGGATTTGCGCTCTAGATACTATCAGTTGAGGATTCGAGAAGGAGACATCCAGAAAATGGCCTTCAGTTCAAGATATGGTTTGTATGAGTTCACGATAATGCCATTTGGGCTCACAAATGCCCCTTCGACCTTCATGAGCGTGATGAACAAGGTGTTTGAACCGTATTTGGACTTCTTCGTCATTGTTTTTATCGACGTCATCTTGGTCTACTCAAAGACGGAGGAGGAGCATGTCGAGCATCTAACCTTGGTGTTGCATAAATTGAAGGAGCACGCCTTGTACGCCAAGTTTAGCAAGTGTGAATTCTGGCTTAAGGAGGTTACCTTCTTGGGGCATGTGATCAGTGTGGCAGGATTAGCAGTGGATCCAGCAAAGGTGCGAGCTGTGAAGGAGTGGTCGCCCTTGAAGTCGGCGGCCGATATACGAAGCTTTCTTGGACTTGCTGGGTACTACCGCAAGTTCGTAAAAGGATTTTCCAAGATTGCCCTTCCTCTTACCTTCTTGACGAAGAAGGGTGTGCCATTTGAGTGGACACCACAGTGTGAAGCGGCATTTCAAGTGCTGAAAGATAGGCTTACCTCCGCCCCTATCCTTGTACTTCCGTCGGGGAAGGAAGGATTTCAAGTTTACACGGACGCGTCATATCAAGGGATGGGAGCGGTATTGATGCAGCACGGGCACGTAATCGCTTATGCTTCAAGGCAGTTAAAGAAACATGAAATCAATTAGCCGGTCAATGATTTGGAGTTGGGTGCAGTGGTGTTCGCTTTGAAGGTCTGGAGGCATTATCTATATGGCTTCCACTGCGAGATCTTTTCCGATCACAAAAACTTGAAGTATGTCCACACTCAGAAGGAGTTGAACCTGAGACAACGTCGGTGGTTGGAATTTCTATGTGACTATGAGTTCACCATGAACTACCACCCCGGGAAAGCGAACTCGGTAGCCGATGCATTGAGTAGAAAAGTGTCAGGCTCTAGCCCAGAGTCTCGGTTGATGAGTATGGAGTTGGCTTAGATGATAGAGGAGATGGAAATTACTCTAGTATTCAAGGCTCCTTCGGCAGAGTATGCGGAGTATTTGGCCAGCATGAGCATAGTTTGTGATATCCGGGACCGGATTCGGGTGGAGCAAGGCATGGATGCGGCCTTGGCCCCGGCAATCAAGGCTATTGAAGATGGGACCACCGATGAGTACACACTAAAAGATGGCCTCGTTTATTTTTGTGGCCGACTCTATATTCCCAAGGGCGGCAAAATCCGGGAGGATATCTTGAGAGAGGCACATTCCTCTCAATATTCTATACACCCGGGTATTGCCAAGATGTACGCCGGCTTACGGAAGACCATGTGCTGGCCAGGAATGAAGAACGATGTTTGTTACTATGTTACACATTGCGAAGCTTGTCAAAGGGTGAAGGCTGAATGCAGGAGTCCCGGTGGTTAGTTGCAGTCATTGCCCATCCCTGAATGGAAGTTCGAGGATATCTCAATGGACTTTGTTCATGGGCTACCTCGCTCCCGCTTCGGGAATGATTCAGTGTGGGTTATTGTTGATCGACTGACAAAGGTGGCCCGGTTCATTCCAATGAAGAAGGAAGCACACGTGGATGTTTTGGTACGGCTATTTGTGGAGCAATTCGTACGGTATCATGGCGTGCCTAAGACAATTGTTTCGGATCGGGATGGCCGGTTTACATCCAAGGAGTGGAAGGCGGTACAGGCGTATTTGGGCTCGCGCCTAACCTTTAGTACTGCATTTCACCCTCAGACGGACGAACAGTCTTAGCGGACCATCAGAACACTGGAGGATTTATTGAGGTTGTGTGTGCTGGACAGAGGAGAACCGTGGGAAAGACTCATACCACTGGTGGAATTCTCCTACAATAATAGCCATCAGGTAAGCATCGGTATGGCGCCCCATGAAGCCCTTTACGGAAGAAGGTGTAGGACTCCCTTGTCTTGGGTGCAGGACGAAGATCAGAAGGCATTGGGAAATGAATATTTAGATGAGACAGATGCGGCGGTCAGATTGGTACGGGATCGCATGATGGAGGCTCAAAGTCGGCAGGCGAAGTATTATAATGCAAAGCACCGAATGGTGGAGTTCCAAGTGGGTGATAAAGTGTTCCTCAAGATTCGGCCGATGCATGGAGTGTCGCGGGTGCGTGGGGTGAAAAAGCTCAGCCAAGGTATGTTGGGTCTTATACTATACTAGAAAGGATTGGCCCGTTCGCCTATCGGTTGGAGTTATGACCAGAACTAGAAAATCTCCACGACGTGTTCCATGTGTCGTCGCTTCGAAAAGCACTGTTGCTGCCCGACCAATATATTCCCACCACTGATGGTGCAGTGGCGTCAGATAGGTCTGTACGACTAGAGCCAGTGCGGATTATTGACAGCGAGACAAAAACATTGCACCGCAAAAGTGTTCCCTTGGTGAAGGTACTATGGTCCAACCATGGGAAGGAGGAGTACACATGGGAGCCATTGGATTTGATGCTGCAACACTACCCGGAGTTGTTTGCTCAAGGTAATTTTATTTAAAAGCATATGCTAAATTTCCTGTTATGCTTTTCTCCCCACAGCCTAAGCCTAATTTCGGGGATGTAATCTTTTATTTTGTTTATAGGATTTGTAACATCCTGAATCGCTCTAGGCCCCTCATGTGTGTTTTTAAGTCAGGAGGGTTGACTCGAGTCCTAAGAAGTGCAGGGAATTGGAATGCACTTGTGGAGGAGTGGAGAAATCAGTGCAGAGAAGGACACGGGTAGTGACACGGGCGTGTCACTACCCGTGTGAATGTGACACGGGTAGAGACACGGGCGTGTCTCTACTCGTGTGGCAATTTGTCGAGTTGAACTCGACGAGATGTGTCGAGATCGACAAACTGCGCTTCGACATCGATGACACGGGTAGAGACATGACCGTGTCTCTACCCGTGTGGCAATGTGTCGAGTTGAAGTCGACGAGATGCGTCGAGATCGACGAAATGAGCGTCGACACGGGTAGAGACACGCCGTGTCTCTACCCGTGTGGTATTGTATCGAGTTAAACTCGACGAGATGTGTCGAGACCGACGAATTATTTGACACGGGTAGAGGCACGGGTGTGTCCCTACCCGTGTGCTCCAGTCGACAATTTTCATCCAGATCGACGAAGTGTTGAGATTGTCGAAATATATCCAGAGAAGGACACGGCCAGGGAACACAGCCGTGTCATGTAGACACGGGTCAGGACACGGGTCGGGACATGGGCGTGTCCCTACCCGTGTCAAGTATTGAACCGACACGGAAACTGTCGTTGCCGTTTCGCCCAAACAGGACACTGGTAAGGACACGGCCGTGTCCCTACCCGTGTCCCTTGTTATATATATGGAGTGGGAAAAAAACCCTAGCTGTTTTCACTCTTCTTCCCAGCCGTATTTTCTGAGAGAAGTCCTGTGGAGAAGGAGAGTTTGCTGGAGGAAGATCTAGGGAAGGAGATCCGCCATCGCCGTAAAGGAGAGGATGTCGCCGTGAAGAATCACAAGATCTATGGCCGGAAATGGAGGAACCGCCGGAATCGATGTGAGTTTCCTACCCTCTCCCTTGGTGCTAGATCTATAGTTTTCCCTACGTGATATATCGACTCAAGAGAGTCTTGATGGAGAGGAGTTTTCTAGGAAAGGCCATGCTAGGACTTGTGTCCTAGGTTTTAGATCTCTTCAACCACTCCCTTCTTCTATGTGAAGATAGGGGATGGTTTCGCGAAGGGTATTGGCCTCTTGATATTGAAAAAAGGTTAAAGGAAAATTATGGAGGTGATCGGAGAGGATCGACTTGAGGTGGAAGATGAACCGATGCCGTTCATTCCGCCTCAAGATGCGTGCTGAACCTGTATTCTGCGCGCAGTGATTTTCTAGGCCATTTTCATGAGGGATAAGGCTAGAGCTGGGCTTTTCGTTAAACACAAAAGTTGAAGCCCTTGCAAATACCTTTCCAACGAATGGCTGCATGACTTCAGGCGATGTTTGTAGCCACGGGAAAGTCTGAACGAAAATGGTGTTCGATAAAACCTGCATGCAGAAATTGTGTTCTATACGCAGCGGACTTCAAGTCTAATTTCAATTAGGATAATTTCAAATCTGGGTTGAGGTCTGAATACGATAGTTGTATCCCATGGAAAGACCTTTCCATTGAGGGGTTACATGTCTTCACCGGATTGCTGTAGCTCGGGAATCTCCGGTTAAAGTTGCAATCCAGATTTACTCTGCATCTAAATTCTGGGCTTTATATAATATGGATTTGGATTCGGTGGAATTAATATTGCTAGTAACTTGGCTTGGATGAACTCTTTATGGCTAAACATTTTATTGGCATGATTGATGAATCTTATTAATCAGATTTCATATAATCAAATTGTGAAGCAAGCTTATTTAAATAGATTGACTTGATAGAAATTGATAGTGTTACTTATGCGCATCATGTTTATAATATGTCGTTACCATTTGGAAAGAGTGATAGATCTTTATATGCGCATCATGTTATATTATGTTGTTATCATTTGGAAGGTCATGTAGAGGCATAAATTATGGCCATGAGTCTGTTTGACTAATGGAATGGGTATAGTAGTCCAATACTTAGAGTGTCGTCTTCCTACGGGTAGTGTTGTAAAAGGATGTAAGTGCGGTGTTGACCGTCACTTGTTTGGTTTGTGTTGGGATAGTGTATGGATGGATGGTTGGTCTGTGTCCTCGTGCCTTCTTTCGAGGCCCCTTCCATGCCACGGTGGTGTGAAATTGCATGAGGTGTGAGTTGACACGCCGTGTCGTAATCCTGGGTTAAGGATAGTGTGGCAGGTCTACAGGCTCGCCGATCGTCACACCGACGGGAGTTGACAGTTAGACTTTGGGCGGTTGGGCTTGGTCCTCGGTGTTCATGTCCCGGGGCTCCTTCCGTGCAAATGAATGGTTGGGCTGTGTCCTCGTGCTTACTTCCGAGGCCCATTCCGGGTCACACAAGGCCAGTTCGGGATGTGTTCTTGGTGCACATCTACCCAAGACCCCGCTGGGCCATAGTACGCATGGGATCCGTTGTTGTGTTCTTAGCGTTGAGGCGTACGGAGGCCTTGGTGAAGTAGTGTGGATACCCGCCTAGTAGTAGAAGTGCTTGTTCTACTGTCACCGCCTGGCCACGACGGCTGATGCCTGAGAGGTTAGCTACCTGCTCGAAAAGTGGAACTATAGTCTGTGTCGACATAGCAATTACATGGGTGTGATCATGGGGTGAGTCATTGCACAAAAGATCCTCATCGTATAAGTTTGTTTGGGAACTCTTATACGATGAGTTACCTTTATGTAACCCGATCCTTAACTTATAAGTTTGTATGGGCATTCTTATAAGTTAAGTTACTTTCCTGCAGTTACTTATACATGTTAGTTTATTGTAGCTCTTAAATATTTGCTAGATCATGTTATTGTTACTCTTACACTACTGCCACCTGCTAGTACTTCTTTTATTTGCATACTTATTATATATTGTACTCTTGTTCCTTTTCCTCGCCCGGTGTCGAGGAGTCGCCGGGGGAGCGGATTTGAAACCACTTAGTCGTTTCGACTAACGATTGCTACGTCTTCCTTTTATTAGGAGGTTACGCCGCAGGTAGAGCAGCCGCAGACTACGCAGCAGGATAGCCAGTCCAGGACGATAGGGCCTGAAGTGACGGTGTCGTCGATACCGTCGGTTACAGATGTTAGTATTTTGATACTCTGATGTAGCCCGTTTGGGCAATATTTAGCTGTACTTTGATATATTGTAGAAGCATGTTTTAGATTCTCCTTTATTGATGTATTTGGACATTATTACTTAGTGTGGATTTGACTTCTCTTGCTTATTATATTTGGTTGTGTTGGCATGTTCTATTGATATTATTGTTGCCGGCGGAATAGGCATCTTGTGGTACAGGTTAGCCCGTGCGCTAATGCTACCGCAAGGCGGCTGTTCCGGGCATAAGATTCCCCCTTCGTGCCGTGTTTTGAGATCCGGGAGGCGGGGTCTTACAGATTGAGCCTACAGTCCTGTCAGCTAGGTAACAACCTGGTTAGCGTGTCTGCTCGGGGTATCCTCTCCAAACAACCTCCAACCACAGTGAGCTTACAGTCTTGCCAGCTAGGTGAGGGCATGGTTAGCGGCTCTACTCGGGGTCTCCTCTCCAAACAATATCCAACCACCGAGTAAGACTACAGTCCTGCCAGCTAGGCGAGAGCCTGGTCAGCGGGTCTGCTCGGTGTCTCCTCTCCAAACAACCTCCAACCACCGAGTGAGCCTACAGTCTTGCAATCTAGGTGAGAGCCTGGTCAGCGGGTCTGCTCGGGGTCTCCTCTCCAAACAACCTCCAACCACCGAGTGAGCCTACATTCCTGTCAGCTAGGTGATAGCCTGGTCAGCGGGTCTGCTCGGGGTATCCTCTCCAAACTTTTCACAATCATGCCATGAAAGAAGACACCTGGGATTCCATTTTATCAAAAGGTCAGCACAAATTTACAAGTATTGAAGGATGGAAAAAAGATTATGGATAAAATCTTTTGAAGTTGTCGCCGCTTCAGGCACGATCGAGGGGTACCCTGTCCACATCCTGGAGGTGGTACCATCCTGACTTCAGGACCTCCTTCACCATAAAGGGACCCTCCCAGGTGGGATTGAGCTTTCCCACTGAGGCTCCTCTACCTGTTGTGTCCACTTTTTAGAGAACCAAATTGCCCTTCTGGAATTGCTTGACCCTTATTTGCTTGTCAAAATATCTCGCCATCCGACGCTTGATTTCTTCCTATCGAATCAATACCAATTCGATGATTTCTTCCACCAGATCAAGAGAGAGATTTTTGCTCCTCCTCGTTCTCTGCCCTCCATCCTTAGCCTCCCTTCTTTGCAGCGGCTATTCTTGGGGATATGACCTCAAACTCTCTCGGTATAACGGCCTCCGAGCCTTGAGAGAGTTTAAATGGAGTCTCTCCCGTGGCGGTGTTTGTTGTGCTCGTCATGGCCCAGAGAACTGAAGGGAGCTTTTCCACCCAACTTCCTCTGAAGTTCTCCACTTTCTTCTTCAAAAGATTCACGATGATCTTGTTTGCCTCTTCCACCTATCCATTGCTCTAAGGATGGTGAACCGAGGAGAAACGGAGGTCTATGCCCAGTCAGATATAGAAATCCACAAATTCTTTGCTAGCGAATTGTGGTCCACTGTCAGTGATGATGTCCGGTAGAAGCCCATACCTGCAGATGATCTCCCCCATATTAAAGTTTTGACGACTTGTGACGTCACCTTGGCCAACATCTTTACCTCCAGCCATTTTGAAAAGTAATCCACCATGACCAGCAGAAATTTCCTTTGGCCACTAGCTTGAGGAAAAGGACCCACCAAATCTAGCCCCCATATCGCGAAGGGCCAGGGAGTCCTGATAGTACGTAATCTTTGGGCGGGAAGGGGTTGGATAGGGGTGAACTCCTAGCACTTTTGACATCTCTTCGTGAAATCCTCTGCATCCTTCCTGAGGTTAGGGCAGAAGTAGCCTTGCCTTAATACTCTCCCCTCCAAGGTCTGACTCCCCGAATGACTCCCACACTCTCCTAAAATAATTTCTTCCAAGTCCATTAGAACCGCCTCCTCAAATACGCAGCGAGCCAGCAAACCTGATAGCGTCTTTCGGTATAATGCCATATCCTTCAGCAGGTAGTACGTTGATTTATACCTGACCTGCTTCTTATCGAGATCCCTCTCGAGAAGTTGCCCCGAGGTCAAAAAGATGATGAAGGGGTCCATCCAAGACCCTTGATGGTCCACCTCCATTAATTCTCCATCCTTTATGGATGGCCTAAATTGTTCTGTCACCGTTCCTTTGGCCCGAGGGCCGTATTTGGCGAGCTGGTCAGCCTGAGCACTTTCATCCCTCGGGATGTGTTGAATCGAAAGGCTGTGAAATTGCATGATGATGTCTTTGACCTTCACTAGGTACAACTGCAGGGTGGGTTCCCTCGATTCAAACTCTACATTGATTTGACCTGCAACTACCATAGAGTTTGTAGAGACCTTAATGTCTTGTATGCCCAGCTCCCGAGCCAACCTGAGTCTCACGATGATCGCCTCATATTCCACTTGGTTGTTAGTAATCGTGAAGTGGATCTTCAGAGCCTGCTCAATTCGGGTCCCTTCTGGACTTACCAAGATCATCCCTCCTCCAAACGAATTTTTCCCAATGCTCCATCTACTACTATCTCCTAAGCGGCTCGAGGGGCTGCTTCAGCCTCCTGGACCTCGACTACGTAATCTGCCAGGAAATCGGCAACCGCTTGTTCTTTGATGGCTAGCCGAGGAGTAAAAGTGAGGTCGAACTCACTGAGCTCTATCAACCATTTATCCCACCTCCCAGAATGCTCCACCCCCTCCAGGATGCGGCGAAGGGGGTGATCTATCACTACCTGAATCGAATGGGCTTGGAAGTATGGCCTGAGCTTCCTGACTGATATGATGAGAGAGAAGCTTTTCAAGGATATGGTACTCGAGTTCCACCTTCTTCAGGACCCTGCTTATGTAATAGATTGGGAACTGCTTTTTCCCTTCCTCTCGTACAAGAACCGAACTCATAGCCCCGGTCCCCACTCCTAGGTACATGAATAAACCCTCCACTTTCGTTGGACCTTGGAGTAGAGGCGTCAGAGTGAGTTGTTGTTTGACAGCCTGAAAAGCTTCTTTGCATTCGACGGTCCACTCAAATTTTTGGCCCCCTCTTAGTGTTCGGAAGAAAGCCGAGCATTTCTCCCCAACCCGACAGAGAAACCTGCTTAATTCGGCCAGTTTGCTGGTGAGACGTTGGACTTCCTTGACATTTTTTGGAGATTCTAATTCTAGGATTGCCTTCACTTTATCTGGATTGGGTTCTACTCCTGATGTGGTAAGGAGATGCCATAAAATTTTTCCCCTCTTGGCTCCGAAGACACATTTGAGGGGGTTGAGTCTCATCCTGTATTTCCTTAATGTCCCAAAGGTTTTCTCAAGATCCATGATGTGAGACCTAAGATCTCGGCTTTTGATCATCAGGTCGTCCACATAAACTTCGAGGTTCTGCCGTTTCTGCTCTCAAAATATTAGATCCATCATTCTTTGATAAGTCACCCCCGCATTTTTCAATCCAAAGGGCATCATGTTTAAATAAAAGCATCTATCCTCCATGATAAAGTTGACGTCCTTGACGTCCAGCGGGTGCATGCGTATTTGGTGGTACCCTGAGAATGCATCTAGAAGCTCATTAGTGAAAAACCGACGACTGAGTCAACCAGCGCATCGATCCGAGGCAAAGGATAACAATCCTTAGGTCATTCTTTATTCAAAAGAGAAAAATCCACACACATTCTCCATTATCCCTCCCCCTTTTTCACAATTATGACATTACTCACCCATAGCGGATATTTACGTGCAGACATGAACCACATCTTGAGCAGCTTCTCCACTTCTTCTCTGATGGGTCCGACAATCTTAGTTGTGTTGGCCCTCTTCTTCTGCTATATAGGACGAGCGTTCGCATCGAGGTTGAGGCGGAGGTACGCCACATCCGTGTCAACCCCCGGCATGTCAACTACACTCCAGGCGAAGATGTCAATGTTCCTCTACAAGCATGCCCTGATCTCCTCCCGGTCCTCAGAAATGAGCTCTCCACTGATTCTTACCGTCTCTTTTCTCCCTTCTTCGTTGAGGATCTCCATATCCAGCACTTCCACGGCTGCCTTCAGTCTTGACGGCTCCTCCTCTTCCTCCTGCTCCCCCAGCATATCCTCCCGTTCTCGGCTTTATGGTTCGCTGCCTCCTGCTCTGTAATAGCCACGACCATTTATTCTGAAACTTCTCCACCTATACCTCGCTTGTGCTTCCTCCTTCTAGTAGTAAACTTCCCTCTTCTTCGGCTGGGCTCCCCCCCCCCCGGACTATTCTCCAACTTCCTCCATCCTTCTTTTTTCTTTCCTCCCCCCTCCACTTTTCTTCGACTCCACCTCTCCTCCTTTCACTTCCCCTACCCCCATCTCTCCTTCTTTATCTCCCACTATCTCCGGCTCCACCACAATTCCTCGTACAACCTCTACTTCTCCTTCCCCTTCGACCTCCCTATCTCTTTTCTCCTCCTCTACAAACCATCTCTCCTTCTTTCTCTCCCGCCTTCTCCGGCTCCACCACAATGCCTCCTACCATCTCTACTTCTCCTTCCCCATCGACCACCCTATCTCTTTTGTCCTCCTCTACTCTGCTTCTGAACTCCTGCTGCCACTGCTCCATCCTCTTCTCCATCTCGTCGGCGTCTCCCTGCTAAGAAATGGTGTTTACCTCCGTCACATAGTATTCCCTGGCCGTCTTTGGGTCTCCTCGCACTATGATCTGGGTCCCTCTGACATTGAGCTTCAGGAATTGGTGGAAAGAGGACGGGACACATCTAAAAGCACTGATCAAGGGGCGCCCAAAAATGGCGTTATAACTGCTGGGGGCGTCCACTATGACAAAACGACAATTTTGGGATAGCCCCCCCAGAGTTCCCTGGAGTCCCACTCCCCCTCGACTTCCTTCCTCTCCCCCGAGAATACGAACAACGGCCCATCTGCTGCAAGCACCCGTCGGGCCTCCACCCTCATCTCATTGAACGTCTTTTTAAAGATGGCATTCACCTAACTCCCATTATTGACCAGGATTCGCGACACCGTGAAGTTTTCGATGCTGTTCGGATCATCAGCGTATCACAAAAGGGGTCGTCATGGTCTGGCATGTCCTTTCGAGAGAAGGTGAACTTCTCATTCAGAGGAGGGGCTTGTGATGTTGAGGCTATGGTATAACGGTACATGGTATGAAGGCTCGCCTTATGGGCAGCCTCAATCCCTACTCCCCCATGGATCACTCCGATCCCACCTCGATCTCCTATATCTGCTCGGTCCACACACCGATCCTCCTCCTAGGTACCTATCACCTACACTATCCGCACCAGCATCTGTGGCTCCCCTGCTCCCCTAGCTCTTCTCATCTCCAAGAATTCTAGGTAGGTAGCCATTGTGTGACCCTCCTCCGCGTGGAAGTCACAATATGGCAATGCTACCTCCTCCCCCTGTCTCCCCTCCTGAGGATTCCTCCTTCCAGATCCAGCTCCTGCTCTTCCTCTTTCTCTGCATCTACCACTTCCTCGGCCGATGTCCATAGCTTGCTGAGGTGGGGGTATGGGTGGTCTTGGACCATAGCCCCACACCTACTGGTTGAACCTTCTGGGTACACCTTGTTGGTTCCTTCCCCCATGGGAAAAACCTCTTCCTTTCCCTTGGGCAGGGCCTTCTTGCTGCCTCCATCCTAACTCTTGGTACGCTGGTGCCCTCGGCTCTTCCCTTCTTCTTCCTTCTTGTTGTCTCCCTCCTCCTAGTTCTCTTGATTAAACCTTAGTCAACCTTGCCAGCTTTTTAGCAAAGGTCGGGTTCGTCGCCTCTATTGCTATTTCTTTTGCAGCCTTCTCCATCAACCCTTCAAACGACAGTGGTGCCTTCCGAGTGAGGCTCGTCTTGAAGAAAACCTCCAATATTCTAACGGTGAAGGCCATCTGGAGGGCAAATCAAGGCACCTCCTGAATATCCAAGATCTCTTCCTGGAACCTGTCTACGTACTGGGCCAAGGACTCATCAGCCCTCTGCCGAATCAAAAAAAATGGACTCCAGATTCTTCTTCCTTTTCTTCAAAGTTGAGAAACGTAACTGGAAGCTTCTACTTACATCCTCAAAGCTGTATATTGAGCTTGTCGGGAGTTGATGAAACCAATCCCTAGCTTTATCTTCTAAGGTGATGGTGAAAAGACGGCACTTGAACGCGTCCGTAATCGGCCTGATGGAGACCGCATCTTCGAACCATTGAAAGTGTGGAGAGGATCATCTTTCCCCACATAGTAGTTCATCTCAGGCTCCCAGAACCATTCTGGGACTCGTGTTCATAGGATCAACTTGCAGAATGGGGACCCTCTCGCCACGGGTCTCGCTGCTCCCACTCGTGCGACGACATCTCCCGGCGAGATGGCACTCGCAGGGCTTCGAAACAACTCACTTCCCTCCGGTCTCTCCCGCCTCCCTCTACCATCACTTCCTTTCCAGGTCACCTACCAGGTGCATCCCCTCCCACTCTTGCCGAGACGAGCTCATCCTACTGCACGAGAGTGGGCGTCCGAGGTAACGGGGTTGAGCAGTCGCCCTGCCGCGAGATCCCCTATAAAATGTCCATAATGCCTTTGATGGACGCCAGGATTTCTCCTTCCTACGAATCCTCCCAGGTTCTCTGACCCGTCCCCGTCTCCTTCTCTATATCATCCCGCCATGAGGTAGCTCAATATTTTTTTATGTAAGTTGCGGTCCACGCTCACCGCACCAAAACTGTTGAAGTCAGTAACCCGACTTCTCCTAGAGTTCTGACCTAAGTTGCAGCTCACAACTACTCTTCTCAAACTGCCCTCTCGATATGGGCCTTAGAACCAGAAATAGATCGTGGGTCTCAGCTCGGAGGTCTCATCTCATACCTAGAATAATCAGAAGTTCTCCCCCTCCCAAGCTAGTACTGAGCTAGGTTCCTTAGAGGAAGAAGATAGAAAGGGTCAACAAACTTTTCAGGGCACCTTATCGGTCTATTTATAGGCCTCTGAGTTTGACTTGCCAATAACCAAACTGAACTGACCTAAAATTACCAAAATACCCTGGGCTGGGTCTGCCAACAGCCAAACTCCAATGTTCTGAAGGGCTATACGCATACCACCAAGGAAAAAGGGTAAAATTACCTGGGTTAAAAGAGTAAAAATCCCTTGGGGGTAAGACGGTGAAAACATCTTTTTTCCTCATGCATCGAGTGAGAAACTGGCCAGCGAGCGAGACGAGACTACATGCTCATCTCGCGAGTCTCCTGCCTTGCGTGAGTCATCCCGCCACTAAGGTCTAGCCCGCGTCGCGAGAGAGGTCTCGCCTACTTTGTTGAACCACTTCTCGCCTTCGGCGAGTGGACACCATGGTCCCACTCACCTATGCAGTTCCTCTCATCACCTTCTCAACACTACTATTTGAGCCGCCTCCCGCGAGCCCAAGGTTGTACAGGGATGGCTCAGTCTGGGACGTCGTCCAGTCTGCACAGACTGATATTTCTATCTGTCAGGTTTGGCAGCATTCAGCCTTGTCTGCTTTGCTTGCGAGCTCGGGATATGCGGATAGGAGTTTTGTCAGCAAGCGCGAGTGGTCTGGAGTTGTGTCTGCATGTGTGTGGATCTCGCAGAGTTTGCCTGTATGGCGATCAGGTCTTGTTGGGCCTTAGCGACAAGGAGGATCGGCTTAGTATCCGACCGTGGTGGTGCAACATTGGCGGGCTGGCAGTCGGGCCTTGTTTCGGCGGTCTGGTTGTGTATCCACAGCTTGGCGGATACACTTAGTGCTCTCCATGATATTAGGCACTTATCCTATCAGCTAGGGCAGTGATGACATGTAACGCCTCCACTCGTCACATGGAATATAACAGTGTGTCCGGTCGGGGCACCACGCCATATTTCACAGATAAGTGGCGGAATTATGTGTGGAAATCAAAATCTACTCGTACCCTAACTCAAAACATTCTAGCGCAGCATTTTATGTTAGATAAACTCAGCTCAATGAATGTCCACTAATATATAAACTCCACATTTATATATCAAAATCAGGAATGTATACAACACACACACACACATGGCCTTAAGGCCTTACAGGTTCCTCTTTACAAATGTACAGTTGCATACATCGGCACGTAGGCCGGCCACACATGAAATCCAAACACGCATTCTTCGCACGGCCTTCAAGGGCCTTTAGCAGCAAGCCTCCATTCCGCTCAAATTAATTCAAGCATCAGCACCTGCAATTAGATATCCACCCAAGAGTGGCAAACAAAGTAACGGTCAGCATTAGCTGACCAATTATAACGACCCTACCCCTTACTCAGGGCAGTAGTTCCTTCCATGTATGCATTTCCATTACAAGTTATCAATCTACGAATCACAACCACATCACAAACGCCGGTATCCACCAGACGCTTCGTGCACTCAGGGCACCTTTGAAAGTAATTGTATCTAATCACCTAGAGGGGGGTGAATAGGTGACTAAATCTTTTTAAACTTTTTAGGCAAATTGCAGATTATTTTACAGAGTTCTAACTACTTTTTCACAGCAATCAATCAGCAATCACAGAATAACACATGCACACAGTGAACACACAGGTTTATAGTGGTTCCCCAGGATTTGGGTACATCCACTTTCCCCCTTCGCCTATCTAGTAGTGTACTAGATTCAGCCAAACTCCTCCAATATCTCAGATCCTCAGATCTACACTCAGAACACCAAAACCGGTTCCTACAGCTCAGGCCCAAGGCCCTACAACTCAGTCTTCTCCAAAGACCTACACTCTGAAAGTCCGCCTAGTGTCAACTATCTTCTCCTATGGGGGGGGGGAATAGGTGACGTGCAACGTTTTTGCGGAATCTAAACTTGTACCTGCACAATAAAAATAAACAGCACAGCACACAGAATACACAAGCTATTTATAGTGGTTCCCCGAGTTGGGTACATCCACTTTCCCCCTTCGACCTATCTCCCAACAAGGGACGACTCGGTCTCTTCACCAACATGATTGAAATCCAATCCTTGCACTATCGGAAGGAACCCTTCCACACGTAGGAGTCAACACTCCCACAACACGGGTTGCACCCAACCCGTACAACTCGGAACCTACGTTCCCTTACAACAAAAGTAAAACTAGAATGTACAAAAGATACAAACTACGTTTGGAGACCAAGGTGTCCCTCTTCGTTGACGACGTGTTCTTGAAGTCCACGAAGAGTCCACAACCCTAGAACTCTCTTGGAGAGGATCTCCCCGGAACCGGCAGCGCAAGATGGGCGGCGGCTAGGTTCACGGGATCGGCGGCGACGACATTTGGCGGCTACTGTACTTTGGAGATCCAAACTTCATAGCGAAGTAGCTAGGTCTACCAACAGTTCACACGAGGATCAGTCGTCTCGATCGATTCGGACGGGGAAGTTTTTCCCGATCAACAAATCGAGAGACAAGGGATCTCTGGATAGACGCGTGAGACTCTAAGCTTGGCTAAGCTTCTGTCGCCGGAGGATCAGAAGATCGCGATCAACAGCGTGCGACCATCTAGCGCGAGCGGAAGACTGCGGCGGCGGCGGAAGCAGCAGCAGGTTTCGCGATTTTAGGTTTTGATCGTGCTCGGCTTCTTTCTGTGTATCTGTCGTTCAGACACAGCTTCTTCATCATGTGTCGACACTGATATTCTGTGTCGACACAACTTCTTATTCTTCAGCACTTAGTTGAATTCTTGTAAGTGTCGACACAACTCCTTTGTGTCGACACATCTTCATGTGTTGAACTTGTTCAGTGTCGACACATCATCTTGGTGTCGACAAATGCCTTCTGTGTTGATACTTGTTGAGTGTCGACACAGCTCCTTGTGTCGACACATTCTTCTTTTGTTGAGACTTTTACTGAGTGTCGACACATCTCCTTTGTGTCGACACTTGGTCTTAGAATTTTTGTTGAACTTTGCTGAGTGTCGACACAGCATCCTAGTGTCGACACTTTCTTCATGTGTTGAGTCTTCTGCTGTGTGTCGACACATTGTTCATTATGTCGACACTTATACTTAGACTCTGCTAACTTTTGCTGAGTGTCGACACAGTTCCTCTAGGTGTCGACACTGCTTCTAAGTGTCGACACAGCTTCACTGGACTTTTCTTCATTGAGTGTCGACACAACCTGTATGTGTCGACACTTTCTGTCTGGTGTCGACTCTGCATCGCTGGTGTCGACATAATTACTCCAAGTGTCGACACTGCTTGCCTGGGTGTCGACACAAGTCTTCTTAAGTGTCAACACTTTGCTCCTGGGTGTCGACACATGGACTTAGAAATTTTTCAGCTTTTCCCTGCAAATACTTAACCTGCACAAGGCAACTCAAAATACATCAAATACATTTTGATGTATATCATTGAGTAGGGTGAGGCTTCTTCAATTCAGGTACATTTAAACCAATGTACCCAACAATCTCCCCCTATTTGGAGAAGTCATAACCCTTAGTCAATGATATACACCATACATAACAAAATTATAGTATGATGTAAAACAGGATTATGCAATCAGGGAAAACATAAACATGTATCAACAAAACATGTATACACAGATATCATCTCAGAACAATTATGAAATAGATAATAACCACATCACATTGTTCTTACAACTTTATCATATTCATTATACAAAAGTTTACAGAATGTTTTAAATCAAAAGATTATAACTGTAAACTAAGGATAAGTTCTATTCTATTTCTGCTCAGCCTCCTTGATCACTATTCCCTTCCCAGTCTATATCTTTGCTTGCACAGGGGCATCAGCATCTTCAGCAGCAGCAGGCTTCTTGCCTTTAAGATCCTTTTTCTTTAGCTCTTCAGCTTTGATCTTTTGCTTCTCAAAGTAATGATAAGGCTTGGGAAAGTACTTGCTAGGCTCCTGGGCAGTAGGAGGTAGCTTTCCCATCTTTTCCTTTCTTCTATATTGCACTATGGCTTCTTGCCGTTTTCATGCTTTCTCCATTCTAGTTCAGAATACCACTTGTTTCTGTCTTGAATATTATCTTTGGCAGCCTTCCAAGCAGTCAAAATAATATTTCTTGAAGTGGGGCTCCACTGTTCAAAATCAGGCCTTTGTTCAGCTTGCTCTCTGAACCTCTTCTTAGACAATCTAGCTTCTTGTTCAGCTTGTTCTTTCAGTATAGCTTCCTGTAAAGCCTCAGATACTGGCTGAACCACCTTCTCTATGATGACATTTTGCTGACCCTCAGGTGGGCTATACATAGACTGTATATCAGCTTGTACCATATCAAAGTCTGGTGGAGGATAGATCACCTGAGCTACTTCAGCTTGCTCACCTCCAAGATAGGCAGGATTAATCCCAGACTCAGCAACATTATCATCATCACATAAAGGAGGATAACCAAGAGTGGCTCTGATGGAATTGGAAATCCATTTTGCATGATCAGAGCCTGCTTTGACTAACACCCTCTCCCCCTTTATGACTTCTCTTTCAATATGATCTCTTAAATCATCTTTCTGAAATCTGATTTGGGCATTTAGATAATTGACTCCATCCTTGTAGAAAGGTTTTAACCTTTGGAGTTCTTCAGTGAGAAGCTTCTGGGAATCTTGAATTGCAGAAGTTACAGCAGTGAGGCTCTCTTGCAATTCTTTATCAAATTCCTCTTTGGCAGTAGTCAGGGCTACATTCTGGGCAGTTGCTATATTCTTAAGTTCAGTGATAATAGCATTGTGAGAAGCTGTCAAGTTATCATTCATTCTGATTTGATTCTCCAGTACATATCCTTGCTTTACTTCAAGTTCATCCACTTGAGCTTTAATTTTCTCTTGATGAGTAGCTAGATAGACTACTGCATTCCCTCCCTTGTGGAAGCAGTCAGTCATCTCCTTCTTATTTAGATTCATTTCAAATCTTATAGACTTAATGTCTTGGGCCAGATCAAACTGTAAAGACTTATGCCCCTCATCCATATATGTTTCTATAGCTTTCCTGTGCTCATCAAGCTTTATTTGCATTGCAACCATCAGAGAACTATAATCAACAGATGGTGCTGGCTGTGCTATAGGCTGTGGTGCAATGGTTTGCAGAGCTTTCTTATAATTTTGACTCCTCCTCTTGAAGACTTGGAATTTCCTTTTCGTTGCTCTAGCAGCCTCCTCATCTTCAAAAGCTGATGTGCTTGCTATTTCTACCCTCACCCTAGGTAGCTCCTCAACATTCTTTGGTTTCTCAGGCTCTTTCCTTGCAGTTTCTTCCAGAATCTCCACTTGCTCCCCCTCAACTGGAGCATTCTCCCCCTCAGCAGCAGCACTTGCTTTCTCAAAGTCTGTTTGATCCAGATTAAGGAAGAGATCTTCCATTGTAAATTCTTGTTGAGGTTGTGATGGAGAATCCCTTGTCTCATCAACAACTTGATCAGATATAACTTGAGCTGCAACAGATGTGTCCTCCATGACAACATCTGGGAGTTGACTATCAATCTGAGGTTGCTGATTAACATTATTTAATGAATCAGACAAAACAGTATCCTCAATAGGGAAAACTAAGTTATTGATTTCAGTGAGTACCTCAAGTATGGTGTTTGTAGCTTGCTCACTTTCTAGTGGAGTTGGCTCTTCCACTACTAGAGACTCCCCCTGGATAGTATCCTGTGTATGGGCTAGCTTGAGGTAGCTCCCCCTGCCTGTCTGCATCATCTTGTTGAGCTGGAGACTTTCTAGCATTCCAGTGTCTTCTTCATCAGGAGTGAAGACAACTTGCTCCTCAGAGCTGCTAGAGAATCTTGAGCCACTGGGGCTGTCTTCTTCTTTTTCTTTAGGGTGTTTCCTTCTCAGGAGTGTGGCATCTCCTTAGTCAAGACCCTATCCCATCTTGAGAAGAGTCTCATGTCCATCTTTCTCATGTGGTTGATCTTTGATCCAGCAGCTTGACTCATTACTTCTGGTATACTACCAGCCAAGTAAAGACTTAGTATCCTACCCAAATTGGGCTTCTTCATACTCTCTTTAATCTTCTCAAAGACTACTACAGACCAATCAGTTTTCAATGTGAAGATAATCCTTGTCATGAGACTGAACATATGGGCTGATACCCTGTCATGCCCTCCAGGCTTACTCAAGATCACCTTTCCAACAATTTCAGAGAGAAATTTGCCTTTGCTGTTCATCCCCTTCCTATTGAACACAGATCCAATTTTCATATTGGAATCCAGACCACACCAAGTTAATGCTTCCCTAGTTTAGAAGCAGAAACATTCTCTTCTTCCTTAGTCCTTGGTAACTGAAGTATCTTTCTCAGATTTTTAGGTGAGACCTTCACCTTTTCTCCATGAACCCTTGACTTTATCTTGAGTCCAGACTCGTCTAGGGTTGCTCCATTCAGAAATTCTAGAACATCTTTCTTCGATATCTTTGTTGGCTCGGAAAACAGAAAATCCAACCCTGAGTTTGCAACTAGGGTTACCACATCCTTGATCTCTAATTCTGCATCATCAAACGCATGCCACACCAGTTCATATCCTTCATTCACATTCTCCTCAAGCTTGGGCGCCATTAGGGTTTAAAGAATTTGAATTGAGAGAAGAGAGGTGTCGACACACAAGTTTGGTCTCGAAACTTTGGTGAGCGTGTCGACAGACAATGTTGAAACCCTATTTATACCTTTCTAGGATTGAAGATGAAAGGGCGCGCTAACAAACTCAAATTGTGTCGACATTGTTGATAAGTGTCGACACTGACTTATAATATCTCGACACCTATGTGTCGACACAAGTTTAGTTAACAGAATATATGTGTCGACACTTGTTTATGTGTCGACACCACTTAGCTCGACACTTAGTCGAGACTTTACTTACTAATTCGAGTAAAGCCTAAGTGTCGACACCACCTTGGATGTGTCGACACCTACTTATCATGTGTCGACACTAATTTTCTGAAGTGTCGACACCAACTTCCTAGATGTGTCGACACCTTTTCTCTGAAGTGTCGACACCAATTCTCTGTCTCGACACAGACAACTCTGTGTGTCAACATTATTTTACTTAGCCATTTCTGTAAACTTATTCTAAGTTTATCATACCTAATTCAATTTTAAACCTATTGAACTTGGTTTCTTCTAGAGGCTTAGTATACATATCAGCTAGTTGATTATCTGTCTTAACATACTCTAGTGAAATATCTTCTTTTTCTACATGTTCCCTTAGAAAATGATATTTTATTTCAATATGTTTAGTTCTACTATGGGAAACAGGATTGTTTGCAATAGATATAACACTAGTAGAATCACAAAATAGTGGTTTTCTACTTACCTGAATACCATAATCATCAAGCTGATGTTGTATCCATAGAAGTTGAGCACAACAACTTCCTGCAGCCACATATTCTGATTCTGTAGTGGAGATAGCCACACTTGTTTGCTTCTTGCTACTCCATGAAATCAGTCTTCCACCTAGGAATTGACAGGTTCAGTTGTACTTTTTTATCTTCCTTGCAGCCTGCAAAATCTGCATCTGAATAACCTGTCAGTTCAAAGTCCCTATTCCTAGGGTACCAAAGGCCAAGATAAGGAGTGCCCTTTAGATATCTCGGTATCCTTTTGACTGCTATCAAATGAGACTCTTTAGGGCATGCTTGGTACCTAGCACAGACACATGTACCATACATGATATCTGGTCTACTTGCAGTCAAATAGAGTAGGGAGCCAACTATCCCTCTATACAAAGTCTCATCTACAGGTTTCCCTGCATCATCTTTGCTAAGAGACATACTTGACCCCATAGGAGTCTTCATGGTACTGGATGAATCCATACCATACTTCCTTATCAGTTCTAGGGTGAACTTAGACTGGCATATGGATAAACCATTCTCAGTCTGTCTAACTTGGAGACCCAAGAAGAACTTAAGTTCCCCCATACTGCTCATCTCAAATTATCCTTGCATTAGTTTTGCAAACTTCTTGCAAAGACTACTTTCAGTAGACCCAAATATGATGTCATCTACATATATTTGGACTAGTATTATCTTGCCTCTGGATTCCCTAAGGAATAGAGTCTTGTCTATTTTCCCACTTGTGAATTTATTCTCAATGAGGAAACTAGACAGGGTTTCATACCAAGCCCTAGGGGCTTGTTTTAACCCATACAAAGCCTTCCTAAGTCTATAGACATAATTAGGTTGAGTTGAATCAACAAAACCTGATGGTTGTTCCACATAGACTTCTTCCTTTAGATTACCATTCAGAAAGGCTGACTTTACATCCATTTGGTATACTTTAAATCCTTGATAGGTTGCATAGGCCAGGAACATCCTTATGGCTTCCAGTATGGCTACTGGAGCAAAGGTTTGATCAAAGTCAATACCTTCTTCCTGCATATATCCTTTAGCAACCAATCTTGCTTTGCTCTTGACAATTACTCCATGTTCATCCATCTTGTTCTTAAAGATCCACTTGGTCCCAATTATGTTGTGGTCTTTTGGTTTAGGAACAAGCTCCCAGACTTTGCACCACTTGAACTGATTCAGCTCTTCTTGCATTGCCTCAATCTAATGAGGGTCTAGGATGGCTTCTTCAAACTTCTTTGGCTCTACTTGGGATAGAAAACTGGAGTAGAGTGCTGCACTAAGATTTCTGCTCCTTATTTGTACCCCTTGTCTTAGATCACCAATGATTTGATCTGCTGGATGATCTCTTAGATGCCTATTAGTCGGAGGCATCCTGGCTTCAGGTTGAACTTCTTCAGTTTCCTCAACTTGCTGCACTCATTGGACTTCTTCTTCATTAGGTACATGTAGTACTCCCCCTGGACAGCAGCCACTATCTTCTACTTGCTGTCTTGCAGTAGATCCTTCTTCTATAGTGAGCTTGTCCATCTTCTTTGTCACACCTGTGGAGCTGCAAATACTACTAGATAACTCATGGTAAATAAGTCTAGCTTCATCAAATACTACATGTACTGACTCTTCTACAACTTGAGTAGAGAAGTTGTAGACTCTATAAGCCTTACTATTGTTGTTGTACCCAACAAAAATTCCCTCTTGGGATTTTGCAGCAAACTTAGTCAAGTAAGACTTTCCATTGTTAAGTATAAAGCACTTACAACCAAAGGTCCTGAAGTAGGATAGGTTTGGTTTTCTGCCTTTCACAATCTCATAGGGGGTCTTATTGTGGCTTTTAGTAATGGTAGCCTATTAATTACATGGCATGCAGTATTAACTGCCTCAGCCCAGAAATATTCTGGGAGAGATGTGTCACTTAATAGGTTCTACCAGCCTCAATCAAGGTTCTATTTTTCCTCTCAGCAATGCCATTCTGCTGAGGTGTTCTTGGTGAAGAAAATTCCTGAAATATCCCAAATTCTTCACATAGTTTTGCCATACTATCAGACTGAAATTCAGTACCATGGTCACTTCTTATCTTGACCACTGTATTGTCTAGTTCATTCTGAATTTGTTTGACAAAGCTATAGAAGATACTAGGTGTTTCAGATTTCTGTCTAAGGAAGAACACCCAGGAAAACTTTGAGTAGTCATCTACAACCACAAAGGTATAGACCTTCCTACCTAGGCTGTGAACTGGCATAGGACGAAAGAGATCCATATGCAAGAGGTATAAACACCTCACAGCATCTTTGTTTTCAATGCTACTAAAGGTGGATCTAGTCTGCTTTCCCTTTTGACAAGCTGAGCATATTCCATCTTTAATACACTTAACTTGAGGACCATTCCTCACTAACTATTTGCTATTGAGTTGGCCAATTGTCTTGTAGTTGAGATGGACTAGCCACTTGTGCCATTTGACACAATGAGAGACTTTCTCATCAGCTACAAGACACACTGGAGAAGCATTCTCTCACTCATAATGTCTAGGCAATAGACATTCCTCTTTGTATAACCTGTCAAAATGATCTCTTGATCATTTGACCTCCTGATATGACAACCATCTTTAACATATGAGATGTCATATCCTAAATCACTCAGTTAAATTATACTAATAAGGTTATGTTTCAAACCTTTAACATAAGCCACTTGAGTAATAGTTATATGGGAGCTAGAAATGTTACCAAAACCCTTGATGATTCCTTTTTCAGAACCACCAAAGGTGACTTTTGGACCATCCATGGTTGGTGTGTAGTCCTTTAGCAATCCCCTAGTTCTAGTCAAGTGCCTGGAACATCCACTGTCCAAGTACCATATTGGGGCATGGCCACTTGGACTTACCTGCCAAACAGATTAGTTGACCTTAGAACCCAAAGAATTCTTGGGTCCTTGGTACTGGTTAGTTTGCCTCCTGATAAAGCTACCTGCAGATTTTCCAACAGGCAGTTTGCTACTCACTTTGGCACTTGCATTGTGCCAACAGTCCATGACAAAGTGGCCTACCTTGCCACATCACCAGCACTCAAATCTATTGTACCCTTGCTTAGGTACATCCCTAGCTGTTTTATTTACAGCTGTCTTGTTGAGAGCTGGGGCTTTGCCCTTAGACTTGGACTTGACAGTCCTAGCAGGGTTAGTAAACCCCAATCCAGTTTTACCCTTGTGAGGTATAAACTCATCAATCAAAGGTAGAACAGACTTAGGTTTAGAAAACCTTGCAACAATGTCTCTTTCCTTCTGAAGACTAATCTCCAGACTTTTGATTTGATCATTCTTAAATGTTATAGTCCCCATCTGAATAACAGTTATGTTCTTTAGTATGGCTATTTCATTTAACTTTTGATCAATCAGCTTCTCAAAATCAGTTGCAGCAACTTTGAGACTAGCAATTTTCTTTGCCTGACTCTTGGATAGGGACTTGCTCTTCTTAAAAGCTTGCAATAGAATTTTATATTCATCAATCAATTGATGAATATCCCCTTCTGATTCAGATCCACTGGCATCATTTGATGCTGATGTAACTGAATCAGAACTAGCATAAGAAATTGAACTTAAAGAACAATTTTGTACCTTACTAGGTCCAGGCTGCTCCTGGATTTTGTCATCTTCTATTAAGGCCATCAGTCCTTTGCACTGGATGTCCTCTTGCTCATATATAGAGTTCATTATCTGGATAAACTCTTCTTCTTCTTCCTCAGCAAACAGACCTATGTATGCTTCAGCTTCTGACTCAGTTTCTGAAGAAGATATGTCTGACAGGCTCTTATCCTTTTTGGCAACAAAAGTCCTTTCCTTCTTGCCCTTGAATTGAGCCTTTTTATTATCATTAGACTCTTTCCTTTTCTCAGGACAGTCAGCAATAACATGTCCTTGTCTGTTACAGCAATAGCAAACAATTTTTGATAAAGTTGCTTTGCTTGACTTGGTCTTTCTCCTGTCTTTCTTTGATGACTTCTTGTTCTGATAATAGTCATCTTTGCCCTGTGAAGTGGATGGCTTTGACCTCCACTGTTTCTTCTTTAGAAACTTCTGAAAGTGTCTTGTGAATGCTACAAAATCCTCATCACTTTCACTGCTTTCAGACTTTCTGCTTTCTGAATCATCTGACTCAGTCTCAGCCACTTTTGGAGGTGGAGATGGAGACTTACTTCTGTATTTTCTGGTGGCTTCTGCCTTGAATGCCACTGTTCTGTCTTTATTCTCAATTCTGGTAGTCTTCTCCTCTTCTTTCCTTACCATCAACTGTATTTCATAGGATAGCAGTTTTCCAAACAGTGTTGGAGGAGGGATATCTGCTAACTTTGTCATTTCCCTTATGGCACAGATCTTGGTGTCTCAATCCTTTATTAGGGACCTCAAGAACTTATCATTTAACTCATAATTACTGAATTCTCTGCCATAGGACATTAGCTCATTCACAATCCTATAGAACTTCTTATAGCATTCTGTTATGATATCATACCTACATTGCTTGAAACTTTCATATTCTTGATTTAACATAGACTTTCTATCCTGTCTCACTTCTTCTGAACCCTCCATGTACACTATAAGAGTATCCCACATCTCCTTAGATGTCTTACAGTGTATCAAGTTCTGAAAGGTAGCATCATCTATGACACTCACAATGATATTCTGATCCCTCTTGTCCATTGTGGCTAGAACTATCTCATCTTTTGTCATTTCAGAGAGGTCTTTAGGTGTTCTCTGATTTGCATCCAGGACTGAAACCTTTATAGGCACATATGACACTTCTTTAACTGTGATATATATCCTAGGGTCTGAGGATTCCATAAATAATCTCACCCTTTCTTTCCAGATGCCAAAAATTTCTTTTCTGCAAATGGGCAACTTCATGGATCCAAGTTCCTTATGATTCTCTGTTGAACCCATGTTTCTTGATTTTCTTGATTCTGCACTTTACGTAGACTGCATCTGCCTGCAGGATCTACTCAGACAGTTAAATCTTTTTTGAGTAACCTCCCTCTGATAGCACTTGAAATAAATTGTACCTAATCACCTAGAGGGGGGGTGAATAGGTGACTAAATCTTTTTAAACTTTTTAGACAGATTGCAGATTATTTTACAGAGTTCTAACTACTTTTTCACAGCAATCAATCAGCAATCACAGAATAACACATGCACACAGTGAACACACAGGTTTATAGTGGTTCCCCAAGATTTGGGTACATCCACTTTCCCCCTTCGCCTATCTAGTAGTGTACTAGATTCGGCCAAACTCCTCCACTATCTCAGATCCTCAGATCTTACACTCAGAACCCCAAAACAGGTTCCTACAGCTCAGGCCCAAGGCCCTACTACTCAGTCTTCTCCAAAGACCTACACTCAGCTTCTTCACAAAGCATACACTCAGCCACAATAGGCCTACACTCAGCCACAACAGGCCTACACTCAGAGATAAGAATCTCCTACAATCAGGCACACAGGCCCTACCACTCAGCCTTTATAATTACAGGCCTACAACTTAGATCCCTAAGGATCCTACACGAAATTTAAAATACAAAGTGTATATACCTACAACTCTGAATAGAGAGATGAGTTGATAGGTTCTTGATGAGTTCTTGGAAGAACTCTGTTGAGAACAATCTCACTTGGCTTTTCTTCAAAGCTTCTTGAATGTAGAACACATTAGGATTGATTCTCTGCAGCTGATGTTCAATCACTGCAACTTAAGATTCAGAACTAAGTCTGAACCCTTCTTCACAGCCTGGTTCCAACGGCTGTCTTCTTGGAAGGAGCTCTCTCTCTCCAACTTCTTAGATCTTCACTTGATTCTTCAATGAATAGCTAGATCTTTTGTGTATCACTTGATGTGTTGATCATCTATTGAATCATCTCTTTCTGTTGACAGTATAAGCCTATTTATAGACCTTCTTCATGGTGACCGGCTGATACGGTTCCTAACAGCTTTCTGACAACTCTGACAGGTGCAGTAGACCGGGTGGACTGGCAGCTGTCAAGTCATCCAGTCAGTTCTTGAAATAACTGTAACTGTCTGAAAGTGTCGAGACAATCTTTCTTTAAGTGTCGACACTAGTAGACTAAGTGTCGACACAAGTAGACTAAGTGTCGACACTTGCCTTCAAGGTGTCGACACAACTCCTTGTGTTGTAGAATTCACTTCTCGACACAGCTTCTTCATCATGTGTCGACACTGATATTCTGTGTCGACACAACTTCTTGTTCTTCAGCACTTAGTTGAATTCTTGTAAGTGTCGACACAACTCCTTTGTGTCGACACATCTTCATGTGTTGAACTTGTTCAGTGTCGACACATCATCTTGGTGTCGACACATGCCTTCTGTGTTGATACTTGCTGAGTGTCGACACAGCTCCTTGTGTCGACACATTCTTCTTTTGTTGAGACTTTGACTGAGTGTCGATACATCTCCTTTGTGTCGACACTTGGACTTAGAATTTTTGTTGAACTTTGCTGAGTGTCGAAACAGCATCCTAATGTCGACACTTTCTTCATGTGTTGAGTCTTCTGCTGTGTGTCGACACATTCTTCATTATGTCGACACTTATACTTAGACTCTGCTGACTTTTGCTGAGTGTCGACACAGTTCCTCTGGGTGTCGACACTACTTCTAAGTGTCGACACAGCTTCACTGGACTTTTCTTCATTGAGTGTCGACACAACCTGTATGTGTCGACACTTTCTGTATGGTGTCGACTCTGCATCGCTGGTGTCGACACAATTACTCCAAGTGTCGACACTGCTTGTCTGGGTGTCGACACAAGTCTTCTTAAGTGTCGATACTTTGCTCCTGGGTGTCGACACATGGACTTAGAAACTTTTCAGCTTTTCCCTGCAAATACTTAACCTGCACAAGGCAACTCAAAATACATCAAATACATTTTGATGTATATCATTGAGTAGGGTGGGGCTTCTTCAAATCAGGTACATTTAAACCAATGTACCCAACAACCTTAGTGGTGTATCGGATGTCCCAGTCGTACACCGCCGATCAGAGGTCCATCACTTGTTGGTTTGTGCGGTTCAATCCTAGTCCACCAATCCCGCTGGCTGGAGACATTCCATCCATACAACTCAGAGGTACAACCTCATAACATCCACAAACATAACCAGATCATATCGACCCACCCTAGTGGTGTAGCAAGCTGGGTTTATCGACGCTCCCCAGGCATTACCACCAATCGACCCCTCAACCTATTCCTGATCGACCCACCCTTGTGGTGTAGCAAGCTGGGTATAACTCGGCTCCCCAGGCGTTGCCACCAATCGACCCCTCATCTATCCAGATCAACCCACCTTAGTGGTGTAGCAGGTCGGGTTTATCCCGCGCTCCCGAGGCGTGCTACCAATTGACCTCTCATCACAACCAGGAGCTTACTCAAATCATCCATACATCCATAAGCAACATCCATCCATACATACATGCATATATCCAACAAAGCATAACCTTTCATATCATCAAATCCACAGAGTCTTCTCCGGTTTACCCATAATCAGCACCAATCCAGACTGTCCATCCAGATGGGCTTCACACAGCATGCCTATGCCGTACTCCACATTTTCGGCTCTAGATGCAGACTCAACTAAGGAATCACTTACGATATCCACCTCTTGGTGCAGGATTCCATGCATATGCATAATGAAAGGACTTCGATGTCCAAGAAGGAGATTGTTACCCTTGAAGATTGCTTAGGAGCCATGACCTAGCGGGATGGAAATCACCGCCTCGACCTTGCCTTCACGAATCCGATCTCGAATCTTCGCTCCGCACTCCGCAGCTCCTCCAGCATCTAGCTTTCTCCTTCCTCCTTTCCTTCCCTTACGCTCTCTCTTTCTCTATCTTAAGAGAAGAAGAAGAATGAAAATGAGGGAATAATTCCACATTCTCGGCCTTATATCCATAGAGAAGAAGTCTGGCCCTTGGATCCATGATAAGGAAAACAAACGGCTCAGATTTGCCCAAAAATAGGCTGGACACGGCCTGACACGCCCGTGTCACAGGCCGTGTCACTTAAGCGGCAGGCAACCGACTGAAATCCAACAAGTACACGGCCGTATGACATGCCCGTGTCACACCCTACACGCCCGTGGCATGTCCTACATGCCCGTGGCATGTCCGACACGCCCGTGTCCAGTAGCCGTGTACTTCACACAACACAATCTCCAATTCACAAAAGCGGGACATGGCCATGGGACACGCCCGTGTCCCAAGCCGTGTACCCCAGGACACACCAGTGTCCACCAGTATACGCAGTCCCACCTAAAACCCGCAAAGGACACGCCCTGTGACACGCCCGTGTCACAGGCCGTGTACCATGCACTCGTCGATTGTCGACCAAAATTCGTTGACCACACACCCAACTCCTCAACCCGAGCACGACACGTCCTGGGACACGACCGTGTCCCAAGCCGTGCCACCCAATCCTGAAACCAAAAGTTTAACTTGGGCTATTACAATCCTCCTCTCCTTAAAAAAAATTTTGTCCCCAAAATTTGACGCAGCGACCACCAGAAACATAACCACTCACGTTCCACCAAACACAACCGTGCACTCTAATAAGGCGAGCCGGGTTAGAGCTCAGATGTCGTACCCCAAGGCATCACACAAACCAAACCACACATGCAGCACATACACACGCACATATCTCCTCAGATGCACATCCATCCGCAACTTTATCGAATGCGATAGATCCAACAAAACACATCATATATATAGCCACCATGATTGATCGATCACATACATAACACCAAATATGCACCAATATTTACATAACATATAACATCTATGTACACAGCCATCTCCTTATTCGTGCTTTAGATACACCAGTAAGCACATCATCAAGTGATACAAGTCACTTTTCTATGTTTCCTTCGGCTCAGCTGCCTGATTAAACACTCGAGGCGTCAAATTAAACACTCGAGGCTGAATTTCCCAAGTTGAACTTTGCGGCTCTTGCACTTCCAAATTATGCAGTCGAGGTTGTGTCCAGGATGTAGATGACTCGGCCACTACTTTACCCTTTTCTTCATAAGACGCACATGTCTTTTTCTCACTCCCTGAAGGGACACTCCAACAAAATTTAGCAATATGTCCTTGTTTCCCTCAATTATAACATGTTCGTGTATCAACACGTCCCTGCACATAAGTTGCCCCCAAAGAGACAGTCGACGAAGCTGATTCTGCAGGCCTGAACCTTTTCTTCTCTCGCCGTCTAAACTCCGATTGCTCCGCCTGTGACACTTTAAATTCTGGCTTCTCCACTGACAATCTCTTCTTCTCTTGTAACCGCTTCAAATCCTTCTCCAACTCACGGGCTATATCTACCATCACTTGGAAGCCATGGTTCACCAAACTCGGGAGTACCAATCTCAACTCATCCAGCAGTACCTCATAAAAACGATTCGTCTTTCGCGATTCCACCGCAAAGGTAGACCCCGAATATCGCCCAAGTCTGGTAAACTCATGTAGGTACGTATCAATATCAGTCTCACCCTAGACCAAATGTTGAATGTCGTTCTCCATCGCAATCTGTTGCGACACTGGCAAGTACTTGGCTAGAAACAATCAGGAGAATTCATCAATTGAGACTTCCTCTAATCTGTGACTTGCCAGGTGATGCACTTCCACGTCATCCCACCATAACCTCGCATCTCCTTCTAGCAGAAAGTGGCTAAGGTCACTTTCTGCTCCTCCACCATCCCGATTGCAGTCAGGATCCTCTTCACTCTAGCACGCCAATCTTCCGCCTATGTTGGGGAAATCGCCCCACCAAACGTAGGTGGATGAAATTCCATAAATCGTTTCAATGACTCATTCATTGCTTGCTCGTCCACCACAACTTCAGCGCGCTCCTGCCTTGCATCAGGTCGTACTGGCACCCCTACAGGCCTTGCCAGCCCAGTTTGCTGTGCCTGTAGCACTGCAAGCACCATCTCCATCTCCATCTATTTGGTCTCCGCCGAGGGAGGCGTAGATGCTTCAACTAGTGCTGCACTCTCATCGGATCGCTGGGGCTCAGACTGCCCAGCACCACTCCTCGCCACCTATCAATCTGTAACACCCCCTATCCGTCGCATAACATATAGCAGTAGGTCCGGCCGGGGCCCGACGCCATATACCACAGACAGACCGGGTGGTTACTTATGGGAACCATCCAACCAATCTCAATGTCCTACACAGAGCATTCTAGCGGAAGCAGTTTATAAAAGTTGTAACAAAGAACCCAGCATTAGAGCATGAATGTCCACTAGTACAAAATAGGAATGTTATACAAAATACTCAAAATAAGCCTTAAGGCTTTACAAAATGTTACACTTTAAATTACATGTTTTACAAACCACGGCACGCAGACCGGTCACACATGAATAAAGCAGTAAACACTTCCACTTGGGCCTTCGAGGGCCGGCTTTGCAAAAAGGGCTTTAGCCCGCTATTGACCGCTTGGTCCAGCTGCACCTGCAAGCAACAAACCACCGCACGGTGGCAAAACAAGGCAACAGTCAGTAATGCTGACCAAATTATAACGATCCCGCCCCCAACTCGGGGCGGCGATGCTCCTTCCCTGCATTTCATTAGCATAAGCGAGCAATTTATAACCATAGACATTTCATCACAGACATTGGCTCGCTCGGCCACACGCCCCGTGCACTCAGGGCACATTCTCGGTGAACCGGTCGATGTCACGTCAATTAAAGCCATTAACATTCTGGACTCACCACCGCCACATAGACGGCCAAAACTATGAGCAATTTGTCTTCCTGGCCTGGGTCACGACAATTTAAGTCATTGACCGCCGAAGACCCTAATCTATGCCAACGGTAAGTGCCACGTGCCTTTAGGTCTCTTTAACCGAACGACATAGAACGGGTACGGTTCCATCTAACCCGTGCTCACATCGCAACGGCAATTTAAGCCATTTGCGCGGGTCAAACTTCCACCGAGTCCCATTTCCATCACAAGTCACATAACCCCGTTATGTTCAAGTTGGCTCTCAAGCCACCAAGTTGGCAAGATCTCGTATCCGCCCAGTTTTCCGGGTGCACCTTTGGGTTAGTCCCCAAGGCTCCCTGCTGCAATCCACCGCGTAGAAAACCCGAAAAACAACCAATAGCACGGAGTCTTCTCCGACATTATGCAATGCAACATCACCGATCCAGACCAACATGTCCGGGTAGGCTTCACACATCATGCCTATGTCCGTTCTCGCATACGGACTCTAAACAACGGGGACTTCACATATCTACCCGAAGGAACGCCTCCAACTCTCCGCAAACTCGCGAGAGCGGGCTTCCTATGCTAAGAAAGAGAGCTATTCATGCTCAAGATGAGGATCGTTACCCTTGCGTTCCTCTTTGGCGCCATCGAAAAGTAATCGGATGAAAACAACCGCACTAGCGTTGCCTCCGTGGATCCGGAGTCGGCTCGCTATTCAGAGCTCCGAAGCTCCTCCAATGGAGGATCTAGCTCCTTCTTCTTCCCTTAGCTCTCCTCTCTCTCCAAGGATTTAGAAAGAGAATACTTAAGAAAAGTGAGGGTTTTCTAAGCCCATCCACGGGTATATCCCTTCAGGAACATCCCCCAGTCGTTGGATCTCAAAACAAGGAAACGAACGGCTTTGATTCGGGGCTGAAATGCCCAATCTGTACCGAACACGGCCTGGCACACGCCCGTGTCCAGGGCTGTGTGCCTCATTCGCCGTCAAAATCGAATTACCTGGAACCTCACACGGGTATCGAACACGCCCGTGTTCGAGCTGACACGCCCGTGTTCCACCTGACACGGCCGTTTGACCGACCGTGTACCCCATGATTTTCCCCAAAACAACCCGAGCACTGCACGGGTTCTAGGACACGCCCGTGTCCCTACCCGTGTCACCTTGACACGCCTGGGCTCCAAGCCGTGTACACTGTCTCGACACTTCGCGGCTAAGTGTCGACACGGGTCGACACGCCCTGCGACACGCCCGTGTCGCAGGCCGTGTGCTATGTCTCGACACATTGTCGACACCAAAGTGTCGACTTCGCGGGACGAGTGTCGACACGGGCTGACACGCCCTGCGACACGCCCGTGTCGCAGGCCGTGTGCCATGTCTCGACACATCGTCAAAGCACAGTGTCGACTTCGCGGCTAAGTGTCGACACGGGTCGACACGCCCTACGACACGCCCGTGTCGCAGGCCGTGTGCCCAGTCTCGACACAATGTCGAGACCAAAGTGTCGACTTCCCGTCTTAGTGTCGATACAGGCTTGACACGACCTGGGACACGCCCGTGTCCCAGGCCGTGTGCCTGCAGCCAGAACCCAAACTGGCCCAAAACGTCCCCCTTTGATCCTTTGAGTTTCGGGGCGTTACAACTCTACCCCTCTTAAAAGAATTTCGCCCACGAAATTACATAAAGGAAAGACATGTACAAAACTAAAATTTGTACCTGAGCGGAACAACTCCGGATATTCGTCAAGCATAGTCTGCTCTCGCTCCCAAGAGAGCTCCTCACGACCGCAATTGTCCCACCGGACCTTGACCATCCTGATCTCTTTATTGCGTAGCCGCTTGACCTCCGAGTCCTCAATCCGCACGGGCTCGACCTTTGTCGTTAGCCCACTATCCACTGGCACTTGATCAACTGCGATCACTTGCGTAGGCTCTTGCACCGCCTTCCGAAGCACCGAAATATGGAATACATCATGTAAACCACTTAGCTCCACTGAAAGCTTCAACCTATAGGACGCTTCACCAACTCGCTCCAGAACCTCAAACGGTCCAAGGTACCTCGGGCTTAGCTTTTTCAATCGTCGCACCCGCGAGACACCCTTGAATGGCTTGATCATTAAGTATACATAATCACCCACAGCGAACTCCACATTCCTGTTCTTGGCATTATAGTACTTTGCTTGTCGGTCCTGAGCGATAAGCAACCTCTCCCGAATGGTTCTCACCAAAGAAGTAGCATCCTCCACTTTCGATCGCTTATACAACTTTGACTCACCCGTTTCTAACCAAGACAACGGCGTGCGACATTTTCTACCATATAGGGCCTCGAAAGGCGCCATCTGAATACTCGCTTGGTAGCTGTTGTTGTATGCGAACTCCACCAAATAAAGGTGGTCTTCCCATTGCTTTCCGAAATCCAAGACGCACATGCGGAGCATGTCTTCCATGGTTCGATTGACCCTCTCGGTCTGCCCATCTGTTTGCGGATGGAAGGCTGTGCTGAATTTCAGCTTTGTTCCCAACATTTGCTGCACCAGCCTCCAATCATTGGACGTGAACCGCCCATCACGGTCACTCACGATGCTGCGGGGCACACCATGAAGCCGTACTATGTTATCCACATAAAGCTTTGCCAGCTTCTCCACCGGATCATCCTTCATATGCGGAATAAAATGCGACACCTTCGTTAATCGATCAACAACCACCCAAATGGCGTCGTTCCCCTTTTGCGACCTTGGCAAACCGTGCACAAAGTCCATAGAGATGTCGTCGAATTTCCACTCTGGAATAGGCAAGGACTTAAGAAATCCTCCCGGCTTTTGGCACTCCGCCTTTACCAAGGCGCAAGTTTGGCACTTCGCTACGTATAGCGCCACATGCTTTTTCAAACCTGCCAACCAAAACAGTTTCTTCACATCACGGTACATCTTCGTGCTCCCTGGGTGAATCGAGTACTTGGTATGGTGTGCCTCGTACAACAACTCCACCTGCAAATTGCCCACACTTGAGACGCACAAACGACCGTCCTTCCAAAGCAATCCGTCCTCCACGACGAATTGGGAATTTGACCCATCCAGAGCCTCTACCATGAACTGCTTCATATGAGCATCCATATCCAAAGCCTGCCGAATACGATCAGCCAGGTCATATTGGACTTCAGTCCAATTCAGAACTGCTTCAGCACTTGATTGCCTATCCACACAAACAATCTCCAACGCCTCCAACTCCGGCACCAACCGCTCATCATGCACCGATAGCCAATTGGCTTGAGCTGGGGCTCGGCGACTCAACGCGTCCGCAACCGCATTCCCTTTGCCAGGCACGTAGTGGATCTTGAATGTATAGTACCCCAGGAACTCCATCCATCTACGCTGCCGCATATTCAAATCCTTCTGATCAATAAGATACTTCAGGCTCTTGTGATCGGTGTAGATATCAATCTTCACATCGTACAAATAGTGCCTCCACAGCTTCAAAGCAAAAATCACGGCCGCTAACTCCAAGTCATGGACCGGATAATTCCTCTCGTGCACTTTTAGCTGTCTCGAGCCATAAGCTATCACGCTTCCGTGTTGCAGTAGCACGCAACCCAAACCGCTGCCCGAAGCATCGCTATATATCTCATAGCCTTCGGTTCCACATGGCGAACTCAGCACAGGCGCCATGGTCAACCGACACTTCAATTCCTCAAAAGCTCGCGCGCACTCCGGCGTCCAAAGGAACTTATGCTCCTTCCTCGTCAAAGTAGTGAGAGGTAACGCTATCAGCGAGAAGTTCTCTACGAAGCGCCTATAATAGCCGGCAAGCCCCAGAAAACTCCGGACTTCCGCTACAGTAGCAAGCTCAGGCCACTCCCGTATCGCAACAATCTTCGCCGGATCCACAGCAATACCCTCTCCACTCACTATATGCCCGAGGAATGCCACTGAGGATAGCCAAAACTCGCACTTCGAGAACTTGGCATACAACTGATTTCTCCTTAGCGTTTCCAACACCAAATGAAGATGCTTGAAGTGATCTTCCTCACTTTGCGAGTACACCAAAATATCGTCGATGAAGACGATCACGAAATGGTCAAAGTACTCCCTGAACGTCCTGTTCATCAAATCCATGAATACTGACGACGCATTAGTCAGCCCAAACGGCATGACCGTAAACTCATAATGCCCGTATCTCGTACTAAACGCTGTCTTCGGGATATCACTCTCCCTTATACGCAGCTGATAGTACCCAGCCTTGAGATCTAACTTCGAGTACACCGTCGACCCGACTAACTGATCGAAGAGATCATCAATCTGAGGGATCGGATACTTGTTCTTCTCAGTTAGCTTGTTTAGCTCCCGATAATCAATATATAGCCTCAAGCTTGCATCCTTCTTCTTAACAAAGAGGACCGGTGCGCTCCAAGGCGAAGAACTCGGGCGCACATACCCTTGCTCCAACAACTCTTGCAGTTGAAATTTTAGCTCCTCCATTTCCCTAGGCGCTAGCCGATACGGAGATCGTGACACAGGCTTTGCACCTGGCACTAGCTCGATCATAAAATCTATCTCTACTATCGCCCGGCGTTAGCACTGTCGCCGGCGACAGAAAAAAAATTTGGAAAATTTTTTTTTTTTTTGAGTTAACACGATGTTTTAATTATGTTTTCAGGAAATGGCATCATCCTCCCGTGCAAGAAAGAGTACCAGCCGCAATCCTCATGCATCATATCAAACATATCCGGGAATTGAGAATGCGTCAGTTGGTATCGCTAAACTTTTGGATGAATCGCTGCCACCACATATCTATGAACTACTTGTTGAGTCAGGTATAATGTCTCTCATTGTACCGAACACTTTTAGCTCCATCTTCGTAAGGGATTTTTATAATAATTTGGAAGACCCTAAATATACGGGGTTGAATGGAGGGGTAAGGTCTCGAATCCAAGGAGCTCAAATAGATATTACTCATGCTGATTTGAGACGAGAATATAGTCTTGCCACTTGTGAGGATCATTTTGTTGATATAGTAGAGAATTACCGTAAGGATCGTTATTGGAGTATATTGAACCAAGTCGTTCATGGAAAGGAAAATAGGAGTTTGATACAAGACATCTCATCACTCTCTCGTGACGCATTTGTGATTCAAGACATATTAAGAAACACGGTTATGTTGAAGTCCGGTGACACAAAGAAGATCACGGCTCAATTGAGCTTAGTGACGTATTATGTATTAGAGAGAGTCAAGTTTGACGTGGTCGACTTTATGTTATCCATCATACGATATACATATAAAATGAAGCATCCCCTTAGGAGGAAACTGAATACACTTCCTTTAGGAAGTGTTATTCAAAGGATAGTATATCAAAAATATGATTGGATAGATCAGGAGTTCTACATTGATGATTGTATCCCGGCGATACATACCGTAGAACCAGCTAGAGGTCCATCTCCTAGGGCTGCCTCGTCATCAAGACAACCACTCCAAAGAGGAGGTTCTTTGCGTGAATCTATTGAGGACCTAAGAGAGACTGTGGAGGAGATGAAAGAGGAACAAAGGCGTAGTCATTCTGGTTTTCGCAAATTCATGAAATTTCTGGTAAAGGGACTGAAACTAAAGCCAACTCCGGAAGAAGAACGAGAATGGGGGAGTCCAGTCGAGGATCCTCCACGACATTCGATAAGGCGGACGCGAAGGCCTAGAGAACCAACTCCGACTTCCAGTGAAGATGTGAATGTGTCTGCTGAAGAGAACATGGATGAATGATTTTTGATGATCAGTGATGTAATATTTTGTGGTTTAATGTATCTGTGATATCGCCGGCGATAGTGCTGTCGCCCGGCGATAGTGAAACTCTTTTAATTTGTGGTTCTGTTGTTTGTACTCTCTGTTTCAGTGTTATCCTATGTGCTGCCTAGTTTTATGTTATGGTTTATGTGTTAACCACTTCTTAAATGTTATTTATAATTCTAAGATTCCAAGTTCTAGTCTTAGCATTGAAAAGCGTGAATCATTAAGTGGTTTTGTGAAAATATCTGCTATTTGAGAATCGGTACCAATAAAATTTATTTTAATATGTCCTTTCTTTATGTGATCCCTAATAAAATGATGACGAACATCTATGTGTTTGGATCTAGAATGTAGTACGGGATTGTTCGTTAAATCGATAGCACTTTTGCTATCACATTTTAATTCAACATTATTTTGGTATACGCCAAAATCTTCTAGTGTTTGTGTCATCCAAAGTGCTTGAGCACAACAACTACCAAGTGCAATATATTCGGCCTCAGTAGTGGAGAGGGCAACAAAATTTTGTTTCCTACTCGACCAAGAAATAAGTGTTGGGCCGATAAAGTGACAAGTGCCACTTGTGCTCTTTCGATCTAATGAACACCCCGCATAATCAGAATCAGAATATCCATGTAAAATAAAAGAGTCATTATGAGGATACCATAAGCCTAGCTTAGGTGTTCCTATAAGGTACCGAAAAATACGTTTCACCGCTTTTAAATGTGATTCTTTTGGATTAGCTTGAAACCTAGCACATAAACAAACGACGAACATAATATCGGGTCTAGAAGAAGTTAAATATAATAAAGACCCAATCATACTTCTATAAAGGGTTTGGTCAATTGAAATACCACTTTCATCTTTTTCCAATTTCAATGAAGCGCTCATAGGAGTATTTGCATGCTTAAGGTTATCAAATCCAAATCTTTTTAACATATCATAAATGTACTTGGATTTGCAAATAAAAATACCATCATGTTTTTGCGTAATTTGAAAACCTAGAAAATATGAAAGTTCTCCTACCATGCTCATTTCAAATTCATTTTTCATAATTTGAACTACTTCATTGCATAACTCTTCATTAGTGGCTCCAAAAATTATATCATCAACATAAATTTGCAAAATAACTAAATCATGATCAATTTGCTTAATGAAGAGTGTACAATCGGCACTTCCGATTTTATAATCGTGCTTTAATAAGTATTGAGTTAAACGATCATACCAAGCACGAGGCGTTTGTTTTAACCCATAAAGTGCTTTATCTAATTTATAAACATGATTTGGATATTTTTCATTAATAAAGCCAGGGGGTTGTTCTACATAAACCTCTTCTTTTATATACCCGTTTAAAAATGCAGTTTTGACATCCATTTGATATAATTTAAATCTTTTAAAGCAAGCAAATGCAAGAAATATCCTAACCGCTTCTAGTCTAGCAACGGGTGCAAAAGTTTCATCATAGTGTACCCCTTCAATTTGTGCATAACCTTTTGCAACTAATCTAGCTTTATTTCTAACAATTCTAGAATCACTATCCAATTTATTTTTAAAAATCCACTTTACTCCAACTACATGATGATTTTTGGGTCGTTCTACAAGATTCCAAACCTTATTACGTTCAAATTGATTAAGTTCTTCGTTCATAGCTAAAAACCAAAATTCATCATTTAAAGCGGTGGAAACATCTTTTGGTTCTATTTCAGAGACAAAGAAAAGGTTTGAAAATAAAACATGTAAAGAGGAACGAGTACTTACCCCTTTTTGTGGATCTCCAATAATAAGCTCTTTCGGATGATCCTTTGAAAAGATCAATTCCCTTGGTGGGACATGTTGTTCTCTTTCTTCTTCTTCTTTTCCTTCTTCATTCCTTTCATGTTCTTCATCATCAGTTTCCATCAAAGGAAGGGGTGTATCTTCTTTTCCTGTAGTTTTCTTATCTACACATGGAACCAACTCATCAAACCTAACATGAATAGATTCTTCAACTATTTTCGTTCGTTTATTAAAAATTCTATAAGCTTTACTAGTTGAAGAATACCCAATGAAAACTCCTTCATCACATTTTTCATCAAATTTTCCTAAGGAATCTTTAGAATTTAAAATAAAACATTTACACCCAAAAACATTGAAATAAGAAACATTTGGTTTTTTATTAAAAATTAATTCATAAGGAGTTACTTTTAAAATAGGGCGAAGCATTACTCTATTAATTACATAACATGCAGTACTCACCGCTTCAGCCCAAAAAGATTTTGGTAAAGAAAATTCAGACAACATCGTACGGGCTAGCTCTTGAAGAGTCCTATTTTTCCTCTCCACTACACCATTTTGCTGTGGTGTGCGTGGAGCGGAAAATTCATGTTTAATTCCCAACTCCGTACAAAAAGAAATAAACTTTTCATTTTCAAATTCCCCTCCATGATCCGAACGTATGCGTTTAATTTTTAACTCAAATTCATTTTGAATACGCAAACATAATTTAGAAAATTCTGAAAACGCCTCGGATTTTGAGGTTAGAAATAAAGTCCAACTAAAACGTGAATAATCATCAATCAATACAAATGTATACTTTCTACCACCTAAGCTAGAAATAGTAATTGGACCAAATAAATCCATATGAATTAATTGGAGTGGCCTAGTTGTAGAAATAATATTTTTACTTTTGAAAGATGATTTTGAAAATTTTCCTTTTTGACAAGGCTCACATAGAGAAGATAAATTTCCATCTAGCAACGGTAAACCTTTGATTAATCTATATTTTGAAAGTTTTTTAATTAACTTTGCACTAGTATGTCCAAGTCGCCTATGCCATAATTCTAACTCATCATTTTTTGATAAAAAACATTTTAAAGTAGAATTTGAAAAATCATAAAATTTAATCATATATACGTTATGACATCTAGGGGCGGTAAAAACAATTTCATTTGTTTTGGAATCAATAATTTTGCATAAATTTGTAGAAGATTCAAACAAAACATTTAAACCCTTGTCACATAGTTGGCTAATTGAAATCAAATTATGTTTTAAACCTTTTACTAACAAAACATTTGAAATTGAAAAACTTTCGTTACCCACAACACCGATGCCGATGATTTTTCCTTTTCCATTATCTCCAAATGTAACGACTCCTCCTTTCTTCATCTCCAGGCTAAGAAACTTCTCTTTATTGCCCGTCATGTGCTTAGAACAACCTGAGTCCAAGTACAACACATCTTCTTTGTCCTTAGCCTGCCAACACACCTCAGTGTCGCTTTGGACACTGCACTCGTCATCAGATGTGATGCTTTTTCCCATTAGGCACATATTGGCCTCCTCCTCCTCGCTTGAGCTTGAACTGCTTGCACCATCAGAAGTAGTATCATCCCATGTTTCAGCCTTCAGGACCTTCTTCTTCCCTTTGTGCTTCTTTTCCTTAAGTTCTTTCAAGTACTTTGGACACTTGCTTCGAATGTGTCCTAACTTCCTGCAATGATAGCACTCCGGTGGGGGTCTCTCTTCCTCCTCATCGTCGTCATCCTTTTGTTTTTTTTTTCTAAACGTCTCCTTCTTAAAATACTTTTTAAAAGCATTTCTCCTCTCTGGATTTCTCATAAATTTTTTAAACTTTCTTACAAAAAGACTCTCCTCATCATCTTCTTCATCCTCAGAATTACTGCATTCTTCTTTCTTAGATCTTAGAGCCAACCCCTTCTTCTTAGGCTCCATGTACTCTTGTTGTTGAATTTTTAATTCAACTTCATGAGTTTTCAAGTTCCCAATCAGGCTTTCAATATTCAGAGATTTAAGATCATGAGATTCAGAAATAGCCGTCACTTTGGGATTAAACTTAGGGGGAGAGATCTAAGAAGTTTTCTCACCAAATCACCATTTGAGAATTTTTTTCCAAGCACTTTTGAGTCATTCACTATCTTGGTGAATCTGGTGTACATTGAGTCTACGTCCTCATCCACTTCCATCCTAAACTTTTCAAATTCCGATTCAAGTTGAAACAGCTTCGAGTCCTTCACCTGCGAGGTACCTTCATGAGTTACTTCAAGTAAATTCCATATCTCATAAGCATTACTACAAGCACAAGTTCTATTAAATTCAGTCCTATCTAATGCACAAAATAATGCATTCATGGCTTTTGCATTATTTTTGCATCTTAGTTTATCTTGATCATCCCATTTATCTTTTGGTTTTTTCATTTCTACATTGCCTACTGTATAAGTGGGATGAACATAATTAGTCTCTACCATATTCCAAACCTCAATATCAAGAGAAATAAGAAAACACTTCATCCTAGTTTTCCAGTAATTATAGTCAGATCCAGTGAATAATGGAGGTCTGCTAATTCCTTGCCCCTCAGAGAATGCATGGTCATGCTGCGTCATAATTCCTGGTGGTGTAACCGTATTAGGAATAACCAAGCTTTGATACCACTTGTAGGATCTTGTGGCGCCCTTAGAGGGGGGGTGAATAAGGGCTCTTTAAAATTTTTCCAACTTTTTATAAAATATAAGACTAGCTACTACGAATGAGACAAATCAATGAAATGAAAAACAAGATTATACTTCTCCAAAATAAAAATGTAAAATGATTCCAATAAAGCTTGAAATCAAGGCTTACAACGATAATAGTTTTTAGTTTTTTTTTTCACCGATCCTTCACCCAAGAACCGGTAGGCGATAGTCAATATCTCCCTAGATATGCCTACTAGCCTCCCCCTAGATCAAACCTATGATCTAGACGCTGCACAACTCGCTGCGATTTACTCCTAAGCCTCACACGGACCTAGACACCACACACAGGGTGGTGATTTGCCCCTAAGCCACACACGAACTTAGACACCACACACAAGGTGATGATTTTCCCTACCCAATTACAAAGATAAAGAATGAAAATGAAAGTACAATAGTAAAACTTAAAAACTCCCTCAAAATCACGAGCTCTGAAGATGATGGTGGACCAATGAGAAGATCTCCAATCTTGAACATACGGTCGTATCTCCTTCGCTCTTGAGATTTCAACGGACCAAGGGAGTTCGTCTGGAAACGGAGATGAAGGCTCTGAAAATTCTCTGGGAAAACAAATCTCTGTGTAGTGTAACTCTTCCCTGAAATTTTTGGCCGTATATATCATTTCACGCTATCGCCGGCGGTAGCGGTAACACCCCGCGATAGGGATAGCTCTCTGTTGCTCGACACGTGGCACACGTCGCGCTGATTTTCAGATCTGAGCGGAGAACGTGACGATCGTGGGATATCGCGCGGCGACATCGGTATCGCCCGGCGATATCGCTGATCGTGACTGACTTCGTGCGTGGCAACGTACGGATTAAGGCTGACGTCAGCAGGAACTGATTAGGCTATCGCCCGCGGTAGCGTTATCACCGGTGATAGCGCGTTTTTCCTTTTCATCAATGCCATGCTCAGCCTTTATTTTGTACATAAAAATGCTGTTATCCCTGCACATTTAAAATACATACCAAGATCAAATACATCCGGGATTTGTTATTCTCAAACTAAGAAGAGCGGAACGCATGCTCCAACATGACCGGCCTGCATGTCGTGGTTTGTAAAACATGTAATATCAAGTAAATCATTTTGTAAGGCCTTAAGGCCTATACTTGTGTATGTACAACATTCATATTTGGTATTAGTGGACATTCATGCTTTTGTGCTGGGTTCTTTATTGCAACTTATTAAACTTCTTCCGCTAGAATGCTCTGTGAAGGATGTTATGATTGGTTGGATGCTTTCCATGAGTAACCACCCGGTCTGTCTGTGGTATATGGCGTCGGGCCCCGACCGAACCTACTGTTATATGCTATGCAATGGATAGGGGGCGTTATAATTTGGTTTCAGACTACTGGTTTTGGTCGGGCTTAAAATGAATTCGTGGGCGAATTCTTTTTAAGGGGTGGTGAGCACATGTGTGTGCGTCATCGTTATAACAGTAAAAGAACCCATGAATGTCCACTTAGGAATGAAATACACGTGTCTGAGGAACCTACGTGTTCATATAATTGATGTTTGTAATTTTATTTGGTCGCTTAACGGTGTTTTGTACCACTATAGGTGACCAGAAGTGGTGCTTGGCCGTAGGAACGTCGAGTTTCTTAGGCTAGCAGTGCACCAGATGTTGCTCCTGCAACACCTCTATCGGCTGAGACCATACGATTGGTGGCCGAAGCAGTGTTGGCCATGATTAATGCGCAGCCTGCAAGGCAAACGCAACAGCCCGCTCCTGCGATGGAGCAGGAACCTCTTCCAGACGTTGAGCCGAGGAGAGTGGAACAGATGGTAGTGGAGCCGGTGGTGCCAAGGAGGGCAGCCGAGAGATAGCTTAAGCATGTCATGAGCTTTAATCCTCCGGTATTCTCGGGGTTGGGGACCCCATCTCAAGCTGAAGACTGGCCCTCCCGGGTGAAGAGAGTCATGACAGTAACGGAGACGAAGGAGTGGCAAATGACCACCATCACTACGTTCCTTCTGGACAGTGAAGCGAGAATGTGGTGGGAAGGATTGGAGCTGCACCTATTGAGATGTAGGCAACTTGTTGATGTCTCGATGGAGGAGTTCTCGAGATTGTTCTTGGCTAGATACCTCCCTTCGGTGCAGAGGATAGCGTTGGTGAACGAGTTCCTGAAGTTGGTTCAGGGTGAGAAGAGCATGGATGAATATCTCCATGAGTTTAGTCGTTTGAGTCAATATGCTAGCTCCACCATCGCGGATGAGGAGCGCAAGACGAATCGATTCTATGAAGGCTTGAGAGATGAGTTGAGGTTACTACTCTCGGGGCCGATGACGCAGAGTTTCTTGACCTTGGTCAACACGGCCCGGTCCTTGGAGAAGGACATGAAGAATGTTCAAGCGAAAAAGAACGTTGCTGAGAAGAAATCTGGGTTCAAAGTGCCGACGACTTCAAAGTCTGGCTATCAAAAATTCTTCAAGAAGCATAAGACTTCAGGTCCAGCTCCTTCTGGTGCTTCTGGGGCGACTACGAGTCGGACCCCGGGCGCGTGTTTTACTTGTGGAAAGCCGGGGCACTTTGCCCGCGATTGTTGGAGTGGACGTCCCAAGTCCGAAAGAAAGTCAGGAGCAACTTATGAAGAAAAGGGCAAGGTGGTGGAGTCGACCGCGTCCCATTATGCTCCGACCCAACCAAGGGTGAATAATCTTGGCCAACAGAAGGCCATCAAACACGCGGATATGGTGACAGGTACAGTTTAATTTATAGCAAGTTAATTTCTTTAAATACTTGTTATGCACATGTTACCTTACCACTGCTTGTTTAGGATTTGTTTTGATTTTTGAAAATCCGGCAAGAGCACTCTTCGATATGGGAGCTTCACACTCCTTCTTGTCCGAAGGATTTATATTACGTATCGGAGTCCCTTCTTCGATGCCAAAGGATAAGTTGGATGTGTTATTGCCCAATGGGTGTTCGATGCGCGCGGATAGGATCTGCGATGTTAGGATTCGTATTGGGAATCAGGAGTTCGATTTGCAAGCGTCATTACTTCCGTTGGTGGAGTTCGACGTTATATTTGGCATGGACTGGCTCTCGGAGCAGAAAGCCTATATCGGTTGCGGTCGCAAGGAAGTCAAGCTGGGAGCAAGTCGTGAGACGACTTTTACGGGCTTAAAGGGGTCGAGCAAGACATTGATGTCTTCTCTTCAGGTGGTGGAGGCGGTTCGTGCCGGTGCAGAACTGTTCTTTACACTAGTGGAGGTTGCAAAGCCGAAGCCCGCGTTGGATAGTATTTCAGTGGTATCGAAATACCCTGATGTGTTCCCCGCATATCTTCTTGGAGCCCCGGCTCAGCGGGAGATAGATTTTACGATAGAGCTCGTACCAATTGCAAAGCCTGTGTCACGCTCTCCATATCGGCTAGCGCCTAAGGAAATGGCGGAGCTGAAGGTTCAACTGCAAGAGTTGTTGGAGCAAGGGTATGTGCGCCCAAATTCTTCGCCTTGGAGAGCGTCGGTCCTCTTTGTTAAGAAAAAGGACGGAAGCTTGAGGCTATATATTGATTATCGTGAGCTCAACAAGTTGACGGAGAAGAAAAAGTACCCGATCCCCCGGATTGATGATCTTTTTGATCAGTTGGTCGGGTCGACGGTGTACTCGAAGTTGGATCTCAAGTTTGGGTACTATCAGCTCCGAATAAGGGAGAGTGATATCCCGAAGACAGCGTTTAGTACGAGATACGGGCATTATGAGTTTACGGTCATGCCGTTTGGGCTGACTAATGCGCCGTCAGTGTTCATGGATTTGATGAAAAGGACTTTCAGGGAGTACTTGGACCATTTTGTGATCGTCTTCATCGACGATATTTTGGTGTACTCGCAAAGTGAGGAAGATCACTTTAAGCATATTCATTTGGTTTTGGAGACGCTAAGGAGGAATCAACTGTATGCCAAGTTCTCGAAGTGCGAGTTTTGGTTATCCTCAGTGGCGTTCCTCGGTCATATAGTGAATGGAGAGGGTATTGCTGTGGATCCGGCGAAGATTGTTGCGATAAGGGAGTGGACTGTGCTTGCTACGGTAGTGGAAGTCCGGAGCTTTCTGGGGATTGCCGGCTATTATAGCCGCTTCGTAGAGAACTTCTCGTGGATAGCGTTACCTCTCACTACTTTGACAAGGAAGGAGCAGAAGTTCGTTTGGACGCCGGAGTGCGCGCGAGCTTTTGAGGAGTTGAAGTGTCGGTTGACCACGGCGCCTGTGCTGAGTTCGCTATGTGGGACCGAAGGCTATGAGATTTATAGTGATGCTTTGGGCAGCGGTTTGGGTTGCATGCTACTGCAACACGAAAGTGTAATAGCTTATGGCTCAAGACATCTGAAAGTGCACGAGAGGAACTATCCAGTCCATGACTTGGAGTTAGCGGCCGTGATTTTTGCCTTGAAGCTGTGGAGGCATTATTTGTACGGTGTGAAGATTGATATCTACACCGATCATAAGAGCCTGAAGTATCTGATTTATCAGAAAGATCTGAATATGCGGTAGCATAGATGGATGTAGTTCTTGGGAGACTATACATTCAAGATCCACTACGTGCCTGGTAGAGGGAATGCGGTTGCGGACGCATTGAGTCGCCGGGCCCCAGCTCAAGCCAATTGGCTATCGGTGCTTGATGAGCGGTTGGTTCGGGAGTTGGAGGCGTTGGAGATTGTTTGTGTGGATAGGCAATCAAGTGCTGAACAGTACTGAATTGGACTGAAGTACAATATGACTTGGCTGATCAGATTCGGCAGGCGTTGGATTTGGATGTCCATATGTAGCAGTTCATGATAGAGGCTCTGGATGGGTCAAATTCCCAATTCGTGGTGGAGGATGGATTGCTTTGGAGAGACGGTCGTCTGTGCATCCCAAGTGTGGGCAATTTGTGGGTGGAATTGTTTTACGAGGCACACCATACCAAGTACTCAATTCACCCGGGGAGCACGAAGATGTACCGCGATGTAAAGAAATTATTTTGGTGGCCGAGTTTGAAAAAGGATGTGGCGCTCTACGTAGCGAAGTGCCAAACTTGCGCCTTGGTGAAGGCGGAGTGCCAAAAGCCGGGAGGATTTCTTAAGTCCTTGCCTATTCTGGAGTGGAAATTCGACGAGATCTCTATGGACTTTGTGCATGGTTTGCCAAGGTCGCAAAAGGGGAACAATGCCATTTGGGTGGTCATGGATCGGTTAACGAAGGTGTCACATTTAATTACGCATAGGAAGGATGATCCGGTGGAGAAGTTGGCAAAACTGTATGTGGATAACATAGTATGGCTCCATGGTGTGCCCCGCAGCATCGTGAGTGACCGAGATGAGCGGTTCACATCCTACGATTGGAGGCTAGTGCAGCAAATGTTCGAAACAAAATTAAAATTCAGCACAGCCCTTCATCCGCAAACGGATGGGCAGACCGAGAGGGTCAATATAACTATGGAAGACATGCTTCGCATGTGTGTCTTGGATTTTGGAAAGCAATGGGAAGACCATCTTTATTTGGTGGAGTTCGCGTACAACAATAGCTACCAAGCGAGTATTCAAATGGCGCCTTCGAGGCCCTATATGGTAGAAAATATCGCACGCCATTGTCTTGGCTAGAAACGGGTGAGTGAAAGTTGTATAAGCGAATAGAAGTGGAGGATGCTACTTCGTTGGTGCGTACCATTCGGGAGAGGTTGCTTATTGCTCAGGACCGTCAAGCGAAGTACTATAATGCCAAGCACAGGAACGTGGAGTTCGCTGTGGGCGACTATGTGAACTTAAAGATCAAGCCGTTCAAGGGTGTCTCGCGGGTGCGGTGATTGAAAAAGCTAAGCCCGAGGTACCTTGGGTCGTTTGAGGTTCTGGAGCGAGTTGTTGAAGCAGCCTATCGGTTGAAGCTTTCAGTGGAGCTTGGTGGATTACATGATGTATTGCATATTTCGGTGCTTTGGAAGGCGGTGCAAGAGCCTACGCAAGTGATCGCGGTTGATGAAGTGTCGGTGGATAGTGGGCTGACGACAAAAGTCAAGCCCGTGCGGATTGAATAGTCGGAGGTCAAGCGGCTACGCAATAAAGAGATCAGGATGGTCAAGATCCGATGGGACAATTGCGGTTGTGAGGAGCTCTCTTGGGAATGAGACCAGACTATGCATGACGAGTATCCGGAGTTGTTCCGCTCATGTACAAATTTTGGTTTTGTACATGTCTTTCCTTTATATAATTTCGTGGACGAAAGTCTTTTAAGAGGGGGAGAGTTGTAACGCCCCGAAACTCAAAAGAGCGACAGGGGACGTTTTGGGCAGTTTTGGGTTCTGGCAGGAGGCACACGGCCTGGGACACGGGCGTGTCCCAGGGCATATTAGGCTTGTGTCGACACTCAGCCCGCGAAGTCGACATTTTGTGCTCGACGTTGTGTCGAGACAGGGCACACGGCCTGAGACACGGGTGTGTCTCAGGGCGTGTCGAACCCGTGTCGACACTCAGCCCGCGAAGTCGACATTTTACGCTCGACGAAGTGTCGAGACATGGCACACTGCCTGAGACACGGGCAAATTTTGCTCCACGAAGTGTCGAGAAAAGGCACACGGCCTAGGACACGGGTGTGTCCAAGGCCGTGTCGTGAGGTCGACGACCTTCGTTCGACGAAGTGTCGAGACCGTGAACACGGCCTGGAGCCCAGGCGTGTTCAAGTGGATACGGGTCTGGACACGGGCATGTCCAAGAACCCGTGTTGTTCTCGGGTTGTTTTCGGGATAAATCGTTGGGGGCACACGACCAACCACACGGCCGTGTCCGTTGGAACATGGGCGTGTCAGATCGAACACGGGCGTGTTCAATACCCGTGTGTTATTCCAGGCGCGTCGATTTTGATGGCGAATGGGGGACACGACCCTGGATACGGGCGTGTTCCAGGCCGTGTTTGGTCCAGATTGTACATTTCAGGCCCGAATCAAAGCCGTTCATTTCTTTAATTGGTGATCCAACGGCTGGGGGTTGTTCCTGATGGGATATACCTAGGATTGGACCTTTGAAACCCTCACTTTTACTTTAGTGGTTATCTTTCTAAAATATAGAGAGAGAGGAGAGCCAAGGAAGGAAGAAGAAGCTAGATCCGGCCATTTGAGGAGCTTCGAAGCTCCAAATCACGAGTCAACTCCGGATCCACGGAGGCGAAGAGAGTGCGGTGCTTTTCATCCGCTTACTTTTCCATGGCGCCAAAGAAGAATGCTAGTGTAACAATTCTCTTCTTGAGCATGTGAAGCTCTCCTTCTTTGCATGGGAAGCCCACTCTCGCGAGTTTGCGGTGAGTTGGAGGCGTTCCTTCGGGTAGATATGTAAAGTCCCTGTTGTGTAGAGTCCGTAAGCGAGAACGGATATCAGCATGATGTGTGAAGCCTGTCTGAACATGTTGGTCTGGATCGGTGAGGTTGCATTGCATAAATGTCGGAGAAGACTCCGTGCGATTGATTGTTTTTTGGGGTTTTCACGTGGTTGATTGCAACAGGGAACCTTGTGGATTAACACAAAGGTGCACCCGAAAAACTGGGCGGATGCGTGATCTTGCCAACTTGGTGGCCTGAGAGCCAATTTGAACATAACCGAGTTATGTGAATTGTGATGGAAACGGGACTCGGGAGAAGTTTGACCTGCACATATGGTTTAAATTACCGTTGTGATGTGAGCACGGGTTAGATGGAACCGTACCCGTTCTATGTCGTTCGGCTTAAAGAGACATAAGGTTACGTGGCACTTGTCGTTGGCATAGATGAGGGTGTTCGACGGTCTATGGTTTTAATTACCGTGACCCATGCCGGGAAGACAAATTGCTCATTGATTGACCGTCCAAAGGGACGGTGGTGAGTCGGCAGATTTAGACTGTGTTCACAGAGAATGTGCCCTGAGTGGACGTGGTGTGTGGCCGTATGAGCCTACGCCTGTGATGAAATGAATATTGATATATTGCTCGCTTATGCTAATGAAATGCAGGGAAGGAGCATCGCCGCCTCGAGTTGGGGGCGGGATCGTTATAATTTGGTCAGCATTGCTGACCGTTGCTTTTGTTTGCCACCGTGCGGTGGTTTTGTTGCTTGCAGGTGCTGCTGGACCAAGCGGTCAATAGCGGGCTAAAGCCCAAATTGCGAAGCCGGCCCTCGAAGGCCTAATTGGAGTGTTTAATCCTTTTATTCATGTATGACCGGCCTGCGTGTCGTGGTTTGTAAAACATGTAATATCAAGTAAACCATTTTGTAAGGCCATAAGGCCTGTACTTGTGTATGTACAACATTCCTATTTAGTATTAGTGGACATTCATGCTTTTGTGCTGGGTTCTTTATTGCAACATATTAAACTGCTTCCGCTAGAATGCTCTGTGTAGGACGTTATGATTGGTTGGATGGTTTCCATGAGTAACCACCTGGTCAGTCTGTGCTATATGGCGTCGGGCCCCGGCCAGACCTACTGTTATATACTATGCGACGGATAAGGGGCATTACAGAAGGCTGGCAGGCCTTTGGGAGATTTATTTCCAGAGTAGGGGATAAGAGTTCCTCGTTCTTCAAAACTCTTTGTGGAGGTTCCAAATTTGAATGGATTAAAGAGTGCGAAGAAGATTTTAAGCAACTCAAAAAGCAGCTCACCTCCACTCCTTTACTTCAAAGTCCTCGCACTGGAGAAATGCTATTCATCTATCTAGGAGTAGGTTTGGAAGCAATAAGCTCAGTCCTTGTTAGAGAGGAAGGGAGAAGGCAATATCCGGTATATTATGTCAGCCACATATTGAAGAATGCTGAAACCAGGTATCCAATCCTTGAGAAGCTCGCACTAGCATTAGTAATGTCTGCCAGAAGGCTTTGACCTTACTTCCAAGCGCACTCAATCAGGGTAATAACCAATCAGCCGCAAAAAGTATCCTTGAAAAACCAGAGCACTCTGGAAGACTAGCCAAATGAGAAATTGAACACAGTGAGTTTGATATTTCATATGTACCTTAAACGGCTATCAAAGCGCAAGTATTAGTAGATTTTTTAATAGACACAACTGAGTCTAATGCTAAACAAGCCGATCAATCCCCACTAGCGTGGACAATCTACATAGATGGTGCTTCAGGCAAAAACTCCTTGGGAGCGGGAGTAGTCCTCATTAACCCCAACAGGGTCAAATTAAAACAGGCCATAAGGTTCTCCTTCCCAACCACCAATAACCAAGCAGAATATGAAGCACTTTTAGCGGGCGTGCGGTTTGCAAAAGAGTTCGGAATAGATTTTGCGCATGTTAAAACTGACTCGCTAGTAGTGGCGTCCCAAGTATTGGGGAATTTTGAAACCAAAGAACCAACCTTGAGGAAATACTTAATGCTGGTAAAAGCGGAGATTGGAAAGTTTAAGAGGTTCACTATTGAATAAGAGTATACAATGCAGAGGCAGACGAGCTAGCAAAGTTCGGCCTCCCCTCGGGAGAGACAACTTCGGAGCTTTTTTACCCTACTACAGAAGAAGTGGAATTGATGCAAATAGAACAACGACCCGCTTGGATGGACTCATTCAAGTTGTATCTCTCGACAAGAGAATTGTCGTAGGCTTTGAAAGACAAGAGAAGATTCAGAATGAAAGCAGCCAGCTACAAGCTTATCTCCGGAATTCTCTATAGAAAGACTTTCCTCTCCCCAATGGAGAGATGTGTATCTGAAGAAGAAGTTCTTGTGGTGCTCCAATAAATTCACTCTGGTGAGTGCGGCAGCCATTCAGGGGCCAGAACTTTGGAAAGAAGAATATTGCGGCAAGGATACTTTTGGCCCACAATGAGAAAAGATTCTGAGTCCTATACAAAGAAGTGTGCCAAATGCCAAAAAATCGCACCGCTTCAACTCCAATCATCACAACGACTTGTGTCAATCACCACGCCCTGGCCTTTCGTAGTTTGGGGAATGGACCTCCTCGGGCTATTTCACACGACGAGCGGACAACGACACTTTATCTTGGTCATGATTGATTATTTCAGCAAATGGATTGAAGCGAAGGCGCTAGCAAAGACAACAACCCAGGTGATAAAAAAATTTTTGTGGGGGGAGATAATTTGCAGGCATGGGATTCCGATGACAATAATTACGAACAATGGGCCGCAGTTCAACAATGAAGAGATGAAGAATTTTTGCAAACAAGTCAGCATAGAGCTGCGGTTCTCGTCAGTTCAGCATCCCAGAAGCAATGGTCAGGCAGAAGCTGCGAATAAACAGATACATAACTTGCTAAAAACGAAAGTGCAGAATCTGAGGGGCAACGGGGCAGAGGAGCTTCCATCAGTTCTGTGGACCCTCAGAACAACCACATCCACAGCTACCGGAGAAACTGCTTTCAAACTATCTCACGGTTCAGAGGATCTCATCCCGGTAGAATTTGAGGTTCCAACTCCTAGGGTCTTACTGGCCAGGTAAAGTTGGGAAGACTGGCTTGAGATTAACGACAAGAATATGAAACATAGCTTCGATCAAATTGAAGAATTGTGAGATGAAGCCACCGTCAGGCAAGAGGAAGTCAAGCGAAGAATGGCCATATATTTTGACAAGAACATCAGGGTCAAGCATTTTTTGGTGGGAGATCTCGTCCTGAAGAAATTAGATGCGGCTGCAAGAACTAGTTCAGTAGGCAAGCTAAACGCGAACTGGAATGGACCATTCATCATTAAGAAAGTCCTGAGGAATGGAGAAAATCAACTACAAACTTATGATGGAGAAGATGCCCCCCATACTTGGAATGGCGATGATTTAAAGCGTTTTTATGCTTAAACAAACACTTATCATTTGTGTTCATTTCAATGATTATGGCAATAAGAATCTCTGGCTAATAATTTTTTCCGTACAGGGCACAGTCACTTTCTCCTATCTACCATGCAAAGCAAAAAACCACCGCACCAGGAGACATCTCCAAGTCCAGCTTGGAGCCCCCCAAGAATTGTTGTCATTAGCGTAACACCACGATGATCACGTGTTGCGGGGAGATTTCACACCGTGTAGTGGGAGCTTGCAGATTCTTGTGCGGTGGGCTACTGGATTTTGGATCCCAGGTAGTACCTGACTCCACCTCTACATTTTTGGAGGGACAGGGTGGTTGACAGCTCTACTAAGCTTGCAAAGGATAGCGTACACCATGGTGATCTCTTTGAGGAAAGCAATGCCATCCGACACCTGCCCATAGATCATCCATGTTTGTAGCCTCGAATACTCTCTAGTACCCTCTAGCGGTGCCTGTAGGAGATCCACAGCCTTGTTGATCTCAGAGGAAAGCAATGCTGCTCCGGCCGCACCTGCCCGAAAGATCAATTTAGGTTGTACACCAGGCAAGAGGGTGGTAAACCTTTTCGTTAAGCTTACAGCCTTTGTGACCCCATGAGGAAAGCAATGCAGCTCCAGCCGCACTTGCCCACCTGGTCACAAAGGCCTGTAGTACATTCTTCACAGGAAGTTGATAAAGCGCGGACTGTGTTATGGTGTCCGCTTATTCCGCCGAGTTTGGATTGATCTTTGAGGACTTTTGTGACCCGACTATGAAAAAAGCAATACTACATACAAGTGGTACCTGCTCGGATTGATCTTTCTCGCAAAAGTTATTTACATATAGACTAGAATTAGAATCCATCAGAGTCCGCCAGTAATGTCCTTTTTGACAAGTTACTAGGACTTGGCGAGCTACAAATAAAGTATCGCGGCCTGGATTATTGTCTGCCTTAGTTATCAAGCTATAAATCTCTATTAAAATGCATGCGAACTATGAAATTATAGCAGACCGGTCCGCGGGATTGATCCGCAATTGTTCTTTTCAGCTCGCAGTTTAACAGAAAATATGAGGCCGCATTGCTTATTATCATTAAACTTAAAAGGTTTGTTAAAAGCGAATCGCGGGCTATTATCGGAACTCGTCAGAGTCCGCCTGATCTTTTCGACAACCAATTAAACTTCTCATTCTTTCTACGGCAGACAGTGGCCGAATTGTTTAATAAAATTTCCTAATTAGCAAGTCAGAAACTTATGTAGTACGGATGATCTTTGCGTCACGCGGACTGCTACGTGGAGATCGAACTTAATTGCGTCAATACAAAAAATAGAGAGTATTGCAGGAGACACTGATACCGGAATATCCTTTTCTATTTGATCAAAAATCAAGTTACATCTTTCATGTATTCGGCGGACTCCAAACTTGAGTCTTCTCTATTTACAAAAATAAAAACAAAAAAAAATACATTATTCTGCCTCGGCGATCTTCTGTTTCTTCTCCACAGGGAGTGCAAGGTTTATTCTTTCGACATCAGTCTCCGAATAATAGCACCCCGAGCCACTTCCACTACTGCCATCTGAGCCATTGCTTGTCACGGACTCCCTATGCGAGCTCTTGCCAACAGAGGAAGATGCAGAGGTGTCGGACTCGGCGGACTATTTTCCGCCTTGTTGGCTTGAGCCAGTGTCGTCAGCTATGGCTTCCCCACCATATTCTTCTCCTTCTTCTTCTTCTTCTTCTTCTTCTTCTTCTTCTGCTTCTTCTTCCCCTTCTTCTCCTTCTTCTTCCTCCTCAACAATGACCTCATTTCCTTTGGCAGCCCGCTCCATCGCCGCAACCTGCTCTTTCAACTCAGGGAAGAGCTGCAGGAAAGGAACACCGTCCACTCCTTCCTTTGTGAAGCAGCCGCGGACAAATCGCTCGATAGCGATCTCAACGGTTTCCTTCACAAAGGGAAGCATAGCGGCCTGGAAGTTGTTATTTTCCAAGTCGTAGGAGACCTGCGAGAAACAAAGGAACAAACATCAGTTCGCGGCGGACTTCAAATTGAGACTGCTGCAAATATAACTCACCCCCAGCTCTTCCTTCTGTCGAGCGACCTTTTTCCCCAACCGCACATTTCTTTCCTTGATCACCCTTTTTTCTTCTTGAAGTTGCTTGTTTTGTCTGAGCAGGACTCTGGCCAGAGAACAGACAAAGTGGTTGATGAGTCCACTTTATATACCTATTTTCGGACTCATCTGGGCTAATTTTCACATGGTTGCACTTCACTTTTAGTTCTTTATCGTTCCTATTTCATCTAATCTTTATTTCCATAGGAAGTGCACATTTATGCCCGTGGCTGTGTATTTTGTTATTCTTATAGTCTGTACTCCTTTTTGTTATTGTCTGGAATATCTGCACAGATTAGTGATTGGTTTTTCCTTTCGGTACAGGGGTCGTGTGCATGTTCCGGGATGGTTGTGAAACAGGAATACGGTGTACAATCATGGGATCTAATGCGCACGACCACTGGTCGTGCGCCCCTTATCGTGCGCACTACTCTTCATTTTCTAGAATCAGCCTGGCGTAAGCGCACGACTACTGGACATATTGCGCACGACCACCGGTCGTGCGCCACTGACCGTGTGCATTGATTCCTCTTTTTTGGAGTCCTGTCTGGGTAATCGCACGATCATTGGACTTAGTGCGCACGACCACTGGTCGTGCGCCACTACTCGTGCGCATTATCGTAGTTCTTCTTCCTGATATTCCATGCCAGTGCGCACGAGCACAGGACATAGTGCGCACGACCACTGGTCGTGTGCCTGTGATCGTGCGCATTGTTCATTTCTGCTTTTGTATAAATAGTGTAGGTCTCGCCCTAATCCGAGATCCGCAGATCGCCCATTTCCTCCGCCGTTTTCCACCTTCTCCGCCGTTCCCCTTCATCTTCCACCCTAGGGAGGTGCTCCGGGGCAAGCTTTCACCGCCAAATCCGAGCCGGAGCTTCCTCTCGGCCTTCTCCTTCATCCATGAGCTTCAAGTAGGGTTTGACACCATAGCCATCAAGCAAAGGAAAGCTAGCAAACTTCGTCCGCTATCGTGAGGCGAAGAAGACGGGCCATTGGAAGGTGGTGACAGCCCTTCTCTACCCCGGAAGCAGTTGAGGACCGAGCTTGGACGCGGAATGACAACCCGACGATTCCAACCGTGAATCCTCAGCAAGACTTCGGATTCGGTCGATCTCTTGACTTGTACTTGCTTTATTGTTGTATATGTGTGTTAAAACTGTATTTATATTGATGTAGTTGCACTTTAGATGTAAACTTTACTAGATTCATGTCTATGTGATTTTGTGTTTGTTTACACGTTAGTTGCTTGAGTTGCGCCATATTCCATCCACCCTTGCCGCACTAGCAATTGCTAGTGGCGTGCGTTGCGAAGAGGTGCTTTCGACCCTCATTCCGCCGTTCTAACCACCTCATCCGCGAGCCTACTCTTCCATCCGCCTAGCGATTCGGTGCATAGCAGCCCGACTAGTCTTCCATCCCGCCTAGCGAAGCATCGCATAGCGGCGTTGCATAGGAGTAGTTGATAGCTTTTTATTTTTTGTTTCCGCAATATCAAAACCCCCCCTTAGTTAGCTCCGACCTGAGGACTTCAATCTCAAGTCCTTCTCGAAATTAACTCCACCTTACTGTGATCCTTGTGAGATCGATACTTGGGAAAACCCCCATTTTATATTACTTGTGCGACCGGTTCACTGCCGTGATCTTTAGCATCAAGTATTTGGCGCCGTTGCCGGGGAATGCAACTGTAGAGCGACTCCAGATGACTGAGAATTTCGTGATACGAGTTGTTTTGTTGTTTTTGATCCCTTTTCTCTTGTGTTGTTATTCCGTCAGATGGAATTGTTAGTTTTATTCGCAGAATCTATGCCAAGTAGTTGTATCCCTTATATTTGAAATCGCTGCAATGTGGGCCAATTTCAATATCAATTGCCATCATTGTGGAGACATCTCTCATGCTAGAGACAGATGCCCTCAGAAGTATAGTTGCCAGGAAATTTATGAATCGACATATCGTCGACATAAACCGGTTAGCTACCGACCTGCGGAGCCATTGCCGCACTACTTTTATTCAGCTTTAGCACCCGTTGCACCGCCAAAGCCAGCTAAGAAGTGCCTTTTTTGTCGAAGCTGGGATCATGCATTGAAGGATTGCGCCGCGTACCTAGCTGAGCTAGCGGTGGATGACGAGACGAATTTTCGGATTATCTCCACTTCAACCTTGGGCAGCACCCCTTATGTATCGGGGTATGTACCATTGCCATCTCTATGTTATGGAGAAGACATCCTAGGTATGTGAACCGATACATACGCTTATCCCCATTCCGACACTGCTATTTATACTCCTGAAGTGCATACTTCACCTAGCATAGAATCTTTTAGTTGTGAAGAGCCAGCGCTCAACGTCCTACCAAGCTTCGTATCTTCATCTTCTTCTTTGCATAGCATTCTTTCTTCTTCTGACAGTGCTGCTGAGATTGAATCGCAGGTGGAAATTAGCATTTCCCGCATTCTGTTAGATCCAGTCGAGGAGGACGACTCCGTGTCAGAGGTTGTGACCTCCATCCCATGTGAGGATGCCCGAGGCATGGACGAGGCAGATGCAGCTTCAGAACATTCCTGCACTAGCTTAGACAGCTGTTTGGAAGCATCCACAATTCCGCCGACGGGGGATGACTCCGGGATCATCCCCAAGATCTAGGTCCGTTTATGTTATTCTTCTAGTTTATTTCTTGACCCTGCTCTCGTGTCTACTCCCATGCAGGACCACATTGTAGAATTGGTCCAATTGGTACAAGGGCCTGTAATGCGGCCTCGGACTTATTGTAACCAGATGCAGATGGAGTTGGAGACGATGAGCTTCCCAAGTTACTTTCTGCCCATGCCCGACACTTCCGATAGTTATACGTATACAAGTATCAGGGCTTATGTTCTATCTCTATTCCGGTACCCGCTACTGCAGCGCGACCATGAACCTCTGCCTGAGCATTTACAGTTTCATTCGCCCATCAGTTAGGAAATGCTCAGATTTTGAATAAGTCATGTTGGGAGACAATAAACCCAACAGTTATCTAGGATAGTGTTTCTTTTGTTAAATTTTTGTTTGTATTTCATTATTTGGGTGTGGTATCCCAGCTGTGTGTTGAACTTTCTATTTGAACTGCTAATACAGGTATTTGGTCCACCTTAAGGACGGTAAACAAAAGGGCTTTCGGGAGACAACACAAGTTGGACCGTTCGGTCCTATGCTGTGTTTTGATTTCGGTTTATTTCTTCATATATATATGTGTCCAGCTTTTGTTTGCCTTGCATCCTTTAATCGCAGGTGCAGGAATATTTGAGGCGCGACAACTTGGCCGCACTTGGACATCTCATTGCCCGACTGGTATGCTCAATTTTGAGCATAGGTACTTCCTACCCTAGCTATTTCTCCTATTTGGAATGTTTATTTTTACTCGTTGTCAACTTTAAGTCTGGGGGGGGGGGTAGTCTGCCTGTGGTCACTACACTGCACCTTCTGTTGCATTCCAGTTTCTTATTTACTTATTTCTTGTTTCTTTTTGGTTGCACACACTGAATCACCCACACGAGTGCGCTCTTACCCACGCGCACAACCCGAGTTAAATTTATTGCTTTTGTGTAAACTTTAAAATAGTGGTACTGGCTTAGGATTTCGGGATTGAGTAGTTTGAAACTCATGCAGTGCTCCTAATCGAATACTCATGGTTTGTGTAGAGTTAGGATAGAACTAATTTTTCTTTATGCTCGTAGAATTATTCCTTTCTTCTCACGTCAATATTGTTTGTACTGCTCAAAATCTGAATCTGGGATAATCAAACGATAGTGTAGGAATGTGTGTAGCCGCCACTAGACTCGTATTGCTCGAGTCGGGGGGAAGGATCATCTTTCTCGGTGGCTAAAAACTTGCCCTAAGCTACTCTCGAAGCATTGGTGCACGGTTAGTTAAGCGTGAGCATGACGTAGGCCTTCTTTTTGGCTAGTTTGAGCCTTGTTTAGCCCTTCCTACCTGTTAACCATTGCATGCCAAATTTGTGCCTACCCTTTCTTTGATCTAGCTCCACTCACTTTCACCAAGGCCTGAAGCTAAACCCACCTTCGCAATCAAATGCTTGAGCTGATTTGTAATTCCTATTTTGCCGAGGTTGTGATTAGTGGACATTGTTTTGGGGGTGCTGATTTTATTCCCGTTTTGATTGCTTCGTTTGGGGATTGCTAGCGCAGAAAAGAAAACAACAGTTTACGAAAATAAAAAGCTGATTCGCGCACTAGAAAAAAAAAACAAATATATATATGAAAGAATTGCTTTGAGATTTCGATCCCCATCCTCTTTATTGAATTTGGTCGGGTTCAGTCGTGTTCACACCCGGATTTCAAGCTAAGTCTGGGGGCGTGTGCCCCATTCTTTTATAAGTGGTTGTTTTGGTTCGGGTTGTTTTCGCTCGCTTTGGTTGCATATAGCCTTCATGTTTATCTTTGACCACCAAGCCGCTGCCTAAGCCCCATTTCCTCCTACAAGTCCTACTGATTCACGCTTGAGTCTAACCCGCGCCGTGGAGAGAGTGTGAACGTGCAAGCGTATGGTCCCCGACATTGGTGGATTCCTTTGGAGGTGATCCTGAGTCCCAAACTTTGGCAATGCTCACCTTAGTGGCATGCCTACTTTCTTCCTGCACATGATCGCACGATTCTCCGGAATTCTAATTTTGAGCAATTACAATATTTATTTACGTCTGTCGAATAGTTTAAACTACGTTGTATAATTAAAAAGTTTTTCTATTATATCTTCTATACTCATGATATATTTGATTTCTCGTCTTACTTCTTTTTAAAATTGCTAAGTCAGTTAGCTATCTTCGAGTCCATGGAGTGATGATTTGCTCGGGACGTGCAAATGGTTAAGTCTGGGGGTGTGATGAGTCCACATTTTACACTGATTTTTGGACTCATCTGGGCTAGTTTTATCGCCTTAGCACTACACTTGAGAGCCTTTATTGCTTATTTGTGTTTATGTACCTATTTCACGATTAAGTGCACTGTAGGCCCGCTTCTGTGTGCTTTCTGTGTTTCCATTTTTGTTGTTATTCTTTAGCCCTATCTCGGGGATGTGGTGTGCACGTTCTGGTGGACTTTCTGCCCCTTCTGCTGGTACAGGGGTCGTGTGCGTGTTCCGGGATGGTTGTGAAACAGGAATACTGCGCACGATCAGGGGATCTAATGCGCACGACCACTGGTCGTGCGCCCCCGATCGTGCGCACTACTCTACGTTTTCTATAGAATCAGCCTGGGGTAAGCGCACGACCACTGGACTTACTGCGCACGACCACTGGTCGTGCGCCACTGTTCGTGCGCATTACAACCCCTTTTTCATAACCCTGTCTCGGTAATCGCACGAGCACTGGCCATAGTGCGCACGACCACTGCTCATGCGCCACTGCTCGTGCGCGTATATGCTGATGCTTCTTGTCCAGGTTGCAGGTTTATTTGGAAAAGCCGCACGATCATCGACCTACAGTGCGCACGACCACTGGTCGTGCACCACTGATCGTGCGCACTGCTTCTGCTGTCTCCGTATAAAAGGCCCTGCTCCGCGTTTTAGGTCAACGCCTGTCATTTACTGCGATCGGAGAGTGCGCGGGAATCGCCTTTTCACCTCTCCAGTTGCTCCATCACTTCCACCTTCGTCGGAAATCCATTTCCACTTACTCTGAAGCTTTTCAACACTCCGGCGAAGCCCTCGACCATTGGTGACTTCGACTCCAAGCTTTCCTGCAGAGTTGGTGAAGTAGATAACCTAGAGAACGGACTTAAAGGCCTTCGAGGTGACAGATCGTTGGTACCGGAAGCCTCCTTGGACTGAGCCCGGAAGCGGATTGACAACTCGCTACTCCGGCCACGACCCGCGGTGGATCTTCATTCTATTTTGGTTTACTCCTCTTCCCCTTCCTCTGTGTTATGAATGTTTTGAGCAGTGTAATGATCATTTCCATCCCTAAATATCAAGTTTACTTTCTAGTTAATGGAATGTTAGTTTCTTCTTATGCTTGTGAGTTCTGTCTGTGAATGCGCCTCACTCACCCCACATCCACTTCATTCATGTGCCTTGTCCGTTTGCAATCCACACAAGAACGCTGCAATCCATTAGTTTCCCTTTCACTCGCCCAACTGAAGTTCGGCATAGCGGCCGACAGACCCATTTCACCTTGCAAAGCGGTGCCGTCGACACGCATAGCTTTTACTAGTTCAGTAGATCAAACATCCACAATCTCCCGAGTCCGCTATTTTCTTTTTGTTCTATTTTTAACTCTCATAACGCTATTCTCATTACTGTTGCCGTTCTACGCTAATTGCATTCCTCAAGAGACCGACACTTGGGGATTTACTCCCAAAACTTTATTACTTGTGCGACCGGTGCGCTTGCCGTATTACACGCATCAGTGGTTCGTCACCACGCTGTTCGCACTTGCCTGGGAGGCCAGCAGTGGGAGATCGGCAACATCAACATTCTTCAAGTCGCTCAAGTTGCGCTTCCAATAGAGCGCGGAGATCGCGACATGAGCATGGCGAGTTATTTTCGAACTTTTCCACGATGGAAGCGTTGTCGACAAGTGGACATGCTTGTTCTTATTATGCCAGTGGATCATCGGGTTCCCCCTCAGATCCTTTTGACGGTTGCCAAAGCCCTGCATTGCAAAGCTTTCAGAAGATAAGTAGTCCGCCATGGGTCGCCCTATTCTTTCCTCCTTCTTGCGATCTCTTGTTTCCTTTCCCTTTGTGTAGGGGTGAATTCTCTGGGTGTCTGTGGCAGGTTGGCAGGCACTGCCAAAGTCGCTGCAAGAGCAGAACAATGGTTAACACACAGGTCGCTGCGGATACAAACCATAAATCCGCAAAAGCTTTTTTTCTTCGTGCGAAACACCCGCCAGGCTCGCCAACAGCGGGATGTAGTACTCGATGTCAAGCCTGGCATCAGCTAGAAATTTGACAATGGCGGACACCATCTCATCCAGCTGGACACTCTTGAAAGCGGAGTCCATGCGCTCTTGCGGATGAGTATGCGCGAACCCAAGGTCGCCTTCGAAGATCAAAAACCTTGAGGTCCAGTTATGGATCTTGTTAGGAAGACCCATAACCTTCATTCCTCTGCAGTAGAAGTAGATCACTCCCTTATAAGGGCGGCCTCCGGACGATGTTATTGAGCGGATTGAGAACATTTTGCGGAAGACATTCATTGAGAAGGCGATCTTCTCAGACCGCATGTAAGAAATAAAGCTACAAATGGCGTCAAGGTTGTTGGGCGCGAGCTGGCCCGACACCATCCCGTAGTGTTTAAATATTTCAACAATCTCCCTAATAATGGGAATTTGAATCCGCTATCGAAGTGGTCGATGGGTATGGCGATCTGAGTCGCCGTTGAAAAATTTAATCTTTCCTCATGGGCGGGAAGGCGGACAAGCAAGTTAGAGTCCGCCATTTTTCTTTCAACAAAGGCCTCAAGGTCGGCCTTCGTTAGAGTGCATTTTTTGTGGTCGACAGCATGGAAAGCAACCGCAGCGTCAGTCCTGGCGGACACCATCTTGGCAGGCCGCAGGGTCTTCAGCTACACCTATTTCCCTGAATAGAAGAAGCAACGGGGCTATATTTATAGTAGTGGGGCCTGACAGCTTTTTTGGCCAGGCCGCACAACTCGCTTATTCAGTCCGCATAGTCCACCATAATCCAATTATTCATGCAGCAAAGGTTAAAAACAACGCGGACACAAACTTAAATTCACACTGCTGCTTCCAATCGAGTACATGCCAAGCAAAGTTCAAAAGCACAAAATAAAGAGGACACGGTTTTTAGTACGCCAACTCGTAACCTTTTTCCACTTGCAGGATAATTAATTGAAATGCGGACACAGCATTAGTCCGCCCAGTTCGTCACAGATCACAAGCACAAGTTAACAATAGAATGTGCGAATATCTAATTTTGTCCGCATAAAGCACAGTACAGTTCGTCACAAGCCACATCATAGAGCATTGTTTAAAGCACAAATAATTATACATAAAATCGAATAGTTCGCAGTTTTGCGGACTCAGCGGTCTTTATTTTCAGCCCATGTTGACCTCTCCGTCCTATCCCTACACAAGTGTGCGGCCTGGTTGTTAATTGAAGAACCTCGCTTTATAAGCGATAGATGTGGTGATGAATGGAGTTAATGGTCCGGTGCATGTGAGCGGCCTCCCAGTCTACTCGACTGAGGGGAATCATCGGCTCCATTGTCGGCCTCAGCTCCTCCTCCGCGGCATGTTGGCCACCCTCTACCGGTGCTGCCGCCTCCGATGCGACGCGATCTGGCTATCGCGATCTTTGCTTAGCAACCTCGACAGCCCGCTTCCCTTTCTCTTCCCGTGCCATCGCCAAGTGCTTTCCTTTGTAGAAGCGGACATCATCAGCAAGCCTTTTCTTCTCTCTATCAGACCTCTCCAGCGCACTTGAGATGCTGACGATCTGATCCTTTAAGGCTTTCTCTCGCTCCGCCGATGCCTTCTCACGCTCTTCCGCCTTCTTTAACTCCGCTCTAATTTTTTGAATTTCAGCTTGAAACTTCTTTTCTAACTCTCTGATGTCATTCAGGTTGGGCTGCTCACCTCTTGCGGACTCATCATGCGAGTCCACGTCAACACGAGTATTCAGTGTAACCATAATCTCCCCACTCTCGATAGAGCCCGGTGGTGACTTTCTACCTGCAACAAAGAAGGTCAATTTCATATTCAAATATAGTCCGCAACGGACTCAAAGTATCAGGATAAAATATCACTTTTGGAAAAAGCAGCAACGAGTTGCCGGCTATCGAAGATAGGTCGCCTTGCCCGCTCCGGGTCAAAGGCGCTTAACCGTTTCTTCCATTCGCGATGAACTTTGATTCTTTTTGCAGCAGCAGAACTTGTTGAAACAACAATGTCATCAGTCTCGGTGATGATCTTAATCGGTCTAGACTTCCACTGTGGCGACCTGTAAAGCCACTAACGCTTAAAATATTTAGGCACCGGTTGAAGGTTACCTGTCTGCAACAGCTCTGCGGTAGTCCCCAGATCCTCAGCATTCTTGTCCGTCGTGGCCTGCTTCTAGGCCTCCTCGACCGTAGCTAAATGGGATGCGATTTGTTTCTTCTGATCCGCTATCTTCTCTTTCAGTCTTTCCATCTCTTTTTCCTTAGCAGCGGATAAAGAGGGGTGTTCGCCGCCCTTAAACCCAAGGATTTCTACCTCAGGTTGCAGAACACCCAGCAAGGATTCGTTGATGAGGTCAAGTTGATCGATGTCTATGGAATCTAGTATCTCATCCGTGGTCAAACTGACCGTGGAGAGGGAATTGTCTCCCTGGACATGAGCCTCCGGTGTAACTAAGTTGCTTTCAGGAACTTAGTTTTTGTGCGGTCTGTGCTGCAAGTCCGCATCTCCAGTCCGCACAGAGATATTTTTCTCTTTCATTGCTCGCAGCTTCTTTTCAACCCGCTCAGCCACAGTCGACTCGTCCCTCTTCCTCTTCTTTCCAGAAGGGCACCTTTTCTCAGCAGAGTCTGCGACAGCCTTCCCTAAATCTGGCTAGCTGTCACGGACCGTCTCAAGGTTTGCAGCAACCAGTGCCTTTGAAGGCACGTCTTTCGCAACTTCTTCTCCTGTAGTCCGCCTATCTTCATCAAGGTTAACGATGGGCTCCTAGGCATTGGGGGATGACACTTCGGTTTCATTATTTTCGCAAACTGTGTCCGCCGAGTTCGCGGTTTTTTGAGTGGGGGTGGTGTTCAAAAAATTTAGTGACTTCTCACTTCTTAACGGCTGTTCAGCGTAAGAAACGACAACATCCTCCTTCTCACGCACAGGCATGTCAGCATGGAGGACTGCTTTCTCGGCAGGCTTCTGGCTATGGGAACTCTCTACAATAGAGCAGACATGCTCTCCTCTCATCACTCTCTATATTATTTTCTTAGTTTTCATTGGCGTTATTGTCTTCTCACTTTTTGCAGTAAGACTAGTGAAGAAAGAGCTGAGCCTCGCCATGCCGGACTGCAAAGTTGAGACCATAGGCGGTGAATAACGCCCCGTGTCGATCGGAATTTCTAACAGTTCCGGGCCCTCCAGCAATATTTATAGCGCTGGCAGCATTAATAAGGGTCGCGGACTCGACGGTTAAGAAAACATTTTCGAAGTTTTTTGGAAACTTAAAAATGTGCGGGGATTATGTTAACCCCTCAGTCTGCAACACCTACACGATGCCAAGGTCCTGTTTCATTATCAGCAGACTTAATTTGGCAATCCACATAGCCCGGCAACTCGGCATAGTTCTAAGGTCCCTGGCCTATCACAGGCGGATACGGTTCGGCAGTCCACCCAGCTCGGCCGAGCAGCAGCAATCAGCCACTCCAAGGCTTATCCCCCAACGATGGACTCAATGCTGCGTTCACCCAGTTCGCCATGCCTTTGGATCTCTGGATTGATTGCACTTCGGCGGACGCAGTGTCCAGTCTGCCCAGGCCGCCGTCCTCCAGCAGGATCGCGTCTAGCTGTATCAGATGGAAGCTCTAGCCCGCGAGCCTAGTCCGCCCATTTTGCGCCGACTGGCGTGTTCTCTCTTTTGTTTTGATTCCCGTCACCACTGCCCGGTTCTCCTGTACCTCGGGCAGTCGGTTATTTTAGCCGTGGCCGTTTGGGCAGGCCCATATCCTATAAATATGGGGGAGGTGGTGCACCCAAGGCACGAGGACTCGAGTCCAGAAACCCATTTAGTGAAAGTTGCGGACTCAGATCTTGGACTTTGCGGTCTCGCATCTATCCTGATCACCATTTTTTCCTTGGTCCATTAGTAAATGGTTGCTTGCAGTTTCGTTCTCTCATTTTCCCTTTTTACTGGAATTTGAGGGCGCATTTTCTGCATCAACAGTACCGACTGAAGAAAATATTTCGGATCCACTGACAAAGCCTCTTTCACAGATAAAGCATGATGGTATTTTAAGATCATTGGGTATTAGATACCTAAATGATCAACTCTAGTATGAGTCTTGGGGATTTTATATTTGTCGGTTGTTGTAATAATTCATTTGATGAATAAAGTACTATACATTTGATTTTATATTTTCGCAAGTTATATTATTATGCCAATTTATTTCTATGTGATGGATTAATTAACGTTATAAATGCATATAGAATGATCCAAGTTGATGACTAAATGATCAACTCTAGTATCGTCTTGAAAATCTCGACGAATTGGACTTGGTTTTGTAGAGTATCGACTTGATACTTTTGACGAAATGTTCTGTTCGAATTCGTCTAGTATCGTCTTATTGTTTCAACGAATGATCTTCAATTCGTTGGATATATATGTGTAAACTTGTTAATTGATGTTTCCTCCGGTTTGATCCTTTAAGTCTCGGTTTGTCATGGTCTGCGGGTATCAAAAGTATCTATCTTCTGTATATATATATTTTTGACATTAACAGTGATCCAGGTGTGAATCTTCTGACCTAATCGATTCAGATCGAATAGGAGGCATCTTCTTCCCCGACTGAACTATTCCGCACCGAAGATGTCGCTACCCCTGCCCCCATACCGCGAATCACTCTGACTTCTTGTCATCATCAGAAAGTTTTTCCTCAGGGTTTATCTTCATCGTTGCCGCTTATCCTTTAACGGTTCTAGCAAATCGTGGAGATGTTGAGGGCATACCTTCTTCCAACCTAGATCTTGTGTGACATGAGTTTAATGGTTCTCCGTGCTGGTGTGGGAATCTGTAGAGGCATGGACACAATTCTACACTCGGAACTCCAGCCGCTATTGTTCGTCGGACTTCTTCAAAACACTTGGTTGAGTAGTGACTCAATCCCGCAAAGGTATAATTTTATTAAAATAAATGTTACCTCTTTATCAATGTTCCTCGCAAAATCCATATTTCTTTTGTGTTTTATTGTTCCTTATTCTGTTGCGCGCATATGCTGTATTATATAGTAGAACCCAACAAGCTGCTTTGGTGGTTGTGTCATGACTATCAGGAATGTAGTCAGAATAGTTTCCAATATTCGCCCAAAGTCTGTCTCGGCAAACGGTACAGCTCCAGGGGCTCCTTAACCTCGAGGTGTAGTGGCGCATACGTAACCTCAAGAGGTGGATCTCCCAATACTGGAATCTGGTATCTGGAGAAGTAATAGGAAAAGAGTGTCAGTATTTTGAAAAAGTTAGAGGAATTTGCTAAAGACTGACAATGCCGAATCAAGAGGTTTGTAGGCGTGTTATCGTATACTCCAGAATACCAAAGACGTTATACAAGGGTCCACCAGGCTTCCGCTATATTGTTTGTCCCAAACCAAGAATTAAGAGAGGAATGGAGGGATCTGTTAAAATTCAACAAACCGCAGACGCCCCCTTGGATACCCTGCTGAAAACTCAACAAACCGAAGGAGAATACGCCCACTTATATGTTGAGAGTTTTCCCGGATCGTGGAGTTAGCAGGGGTTATCTCAACAAAGCAGTAACAACCAGCAACACATGCAGCACAAGCTTCTTTATTGATCAAGAGCGAACTTCTTTACAAGGCAAGACATACATGGCGAGACATGCTTCACCAAAACCCAACACCGGGAGAGCAGAGACAGTTACAAAGACAAGAACAAAAAACAAGCCGCGCGGACTCAATCAACAAGCCGCCGACCTACTGCTGTGGAGTCCGCTCAGTCCGCCAGGTCGCCAGACCGCAACCCAAGCCGCGCGGACTCACCCTTACTCCAATGCTTAGCTCTTCACCGCCGGTCTACACGCCGCCAGACCGCACAAGCTGCGTCACCGAATGGAACAGTCCGCCTGAAGCAGGCGACTTCCTGAACACCGAACCAAGTCGCCAAAGAGAAGACCGCCTGGTCGCTATCCGCGACCTGCTGTTTACCGCCTGTTGCTTAACCGCAGAGTCCGCACTGTCCCTGACCGCAATAAGAGCCAAGTCCTGGCTTTCCAGCGCTATCCGCACAACCTGCACAGCACAACCGGGTCAACTCTCTATCCGCGCGGACACAAAGTCCAGGCCGCAGCAACTTACGCGAGCTCAGATACTGTTCACTTACTTCGGTCTAGGTTACTTCTTCTGATGTGACATGGGTCCTATTTATAGGCACGACGATGAGTATGGTCACCGGCTAGCCGATAGGATCACCGCCACAATCCGCAGCTAGAACAAGTGTGTCCGCACAGCCCGCGGACACACCTTCCAGTTCGCCGCTCCTGTGCAGATAGCCAGTCCGCCCCAGCTTCTCCAAGGCCGGACTCCAATATCCAGTCCGCCTTGCCGCCAGAGACCAAGCCAGGACCACCACAGCCGGACTCCACAACAGCCGTATCCGCCATTCTGCGGACAAGGCATCAGCCCGCAAAACCCGAGCCCGCAGCCTCGCCATCAAGACGCCTGCCGGACTCAGCGGACACCCGGCTTCCGTCCGCATATCCCAAGTCCATTGCCTAATCACCAAGGCATTGCCGGACTCAGCGGACATGCCGATCCAGTCCGCGTACACAGCGAACTCCAGTCCGCTTCCCTGAGTCCATAACCTCATCACAAGGCTCAACCGGACTCAGCAGACTCTGGCTCCAGTCCGCACGCTCCTGCACAAGCAATCCTCCAGTCCGCATATCCCCAAGCTAGCACACAAGGCAACAACACTTCTACTAAGCTTGGCGGACTGAGAAATCAGCCCGCGCTCCACTGCGCGATCTCCCCGGACTGAGCCAACCTGGACTTGGTTCAGTTCCCACCAAGTCCAGCCCACTAGCCGCAAGGGCCAGTCCGCACTTAGAGGCGGACACTGGATCTAGCCCGCCATACCGGGCGACCTCCAGTTTCTGTCCGCGCTGACCGGCGGTCTCCACGGCTTCCACTTGCCGCTTCACTAGAGCAAGACCAAGGCATCTGCCAAACCGGTCTGCCGAGCTCCAGTTCTTCAATCCGCTTCAAGCCGGACTCCGCGGATAACATTCCTATCCGCCCGGTTACTTCCTGGGAGTAAACCGCCTGCTGAGCATACACTGGCCTGTCAGACCGCCGCTGCTGTCCGCGCAGTCCGCGCGAACAGACCGCCCAGGCCGCCACAGAGCAAACCGCCTGCAACATCCCTGCCGACCTAGCAGTCCGCCAACCCAGTCCGCGTAGTCCGCGCGGATAGGTTTCCCAAGCCTTCCATTCACCCACTTTCACTTCACAGAATTCAACACTCCCCCTTGAAGTGAGAACTGGTGAATAACTCCAACAGCTCCCGTAACCTTGCACCTGGTCCTTCCGATAGCATCTACGAAGAGATGTCCAAGACATAGTCCTCGCCCCGCATATCATGGACCATGAGGGAGCCCTCCAGCATCTCCCAAAAGGAGCCATGCTTCCCTCTGCCTTCTTCAGCTTCAACCTCCACTCATGCATCACAGGAGTATCACTAACTTCCTTGGACTCAGAAGCCCAAGCCTCGTTGCCTCTGAGAGAAGTCACATCATCAGACTTGGTGTCAACCACCTCCTTGATTCTAGTGGGGTCATCACAGCCAGAAGTACCTTGCTCGACCTGAGGCCTAACAAGGAAACACGGGACCAAGTCCGCCGTGTTCCCTTCGCTATATCGAGCTGGTGGCTTACTGATCCTCTTCGATCTCCGAAGAACCTGATCATGGCTAGCCACCTCCGCTGCTTGTGAACCAGCTCCGTTCCCGGGCAAACCCGGAACAATGCTCCCTTTGTTCCCTGAACAAGATGCCTCCTTACTGGAACCAAGAGCACCTGGAGCAACGCTCCCCCTGCTACCTGAACCAGAAGACTCCCCTCTTGAACATGAACTGCCTGGAATATCGCTCCCCTTGCTTCCTGAACAGGAAGCCTCCGTCTTTGAGCCAGAAGGTCCTGGAGCATCGCTCCCCCTTCTTCCCGACTCTGACGCCTTTGCCACGGAGCTAGAACAACTTGGAACACCTGGTGACTCAGGCAACTCCACTTCCTTAGCAGCAGCCTCCTTCAGTCCACCATCTGACCTGCTTATCTCTAGCTCCACATAAGAGCTACCCCAATACGACGTCAACTCATCAAAAACAATGTCTCTCGACACTATGAGTTTCTTCGTCGCAGGATCCATACACCTCCATCTTCTTCTCTGCTCATCATACCCTACAAAGACTAGCTTTGTTTTGAGAGCACCCGGAGAGTGTATATAGCAGGTAGATCCAAACACCCGAAGGTGCTTCACAGAGGGCTTCACTCCGAACATCAGCTCATAAGGAGTCTTAATTATGATCGGACTAAGAGGCATCCGGTTGATGATATGAGCAGCACAGGCTATTCCCTCCGCCCAAAGAGCCTTCGGAACGCCTTTACTCCGAAGCCAACACTTGCAGGTCTCCGTTAACCAACGGATCATCCGAGCTGCAACACTACCCTGTTGTGAAGTATGTCCACAAGAAAGCTCCATCCGGATCCCTTGCTTCCTGCAAAAGCGTGAGAACTCGGTTGAGGCAAACTCACCACCGAAACTTGTCCTCAACACCTTGATCCTCCGGCCAAGCTGGCCTTCGACAAGCTTCTTGAACTCCACAAACAAGCGTACCATGTTGGACTTCGTCTTCATAAAGTATACCCAGAATAGTCATCAACCAACATCAGCATGAACCTGCTGCCTCCAAGACTGTCCGTGACGGTCGGTCCCACCAGAGCACAATGGACAACCGCCAATGGTGCATTACTCCTGGATTGTGCTTTGTCGACCATGAAGCGATAGGCTCCACTTTCCTGACATCCCGCACACCCCCGATCATCGCCATAGGATGACAATCTAGGCAAGCCTCTTATGAGTCTTCTTTCCGTCATTGCTTTCAGCTTGTCCATCCCTACATTCCCCAGTCTTTCATGCCAGATAGCAGCACTATCACTGGCATCCAGCCGATCAGATCCAGAACTAGTTGAAGTCCCAACTACGTTCTTCTCCTTCCTCCCTACCTGAGCAACGTTCGCCGAGAGCAAGATAACCTTGCACTCCTTCCGAGGATGACCTTGCTGCTTGCATTTATAGCACCGTGGTCCTTCCTTCCTCTTCCTATCACGCCTAGGAGAAACACTCCTTTCTTCCTGATATGAAGTAGAGGGACCATCTTCCGCAGCAATCTTCACCTCCTTCCTGAACAACCCATCAAGGGAAGTCCAGAGCTCCGCAGCTGACCGACATCCACTGATGTGCTCCAAGAGCTCCGATGAGATCACCTGCCTGAGAATAGACTCCGCTTTCGCATTTGCCTCCTTCCAAGCTCTCATCGTCTCAGCATTGCCAGCAGTATCCTCTTGTCTTCCTGCTCCGCATACAACCTCCCAAAGGTCCTCGCCAAGAGAAAGCTCTTCATACAGGACTTCCACCGTTCACAGTTCGCCTCTGTAAGAAGATCAATACCAAGACAACTTGCATCCTCCACTGCCATGGTTCTACCACTGGTTTCCTCTTCAGAAGAGCAACTACTTCCATTGAGCACTGCTTGACCACTCCAACAACCTGGCTCTGATACCATGTTAAAATTCAACAACCGCAGACGCCCCCTTGGATACCCTGCTGAAAACTCAACAAACCGAAGGAGAATACGCCCACTTATATGTTGAAAGTTTTCCCGGATCGTGGAGTTAGCAGGGGTTATCTCAACAAAGCAGTAACAACCAGCAACACATGCAGCACAAGCTTCTTTATTGATCAAGAGCGAACTTCTTTACAAGGCGAGACATACATGGCGAGACATGCTTCACCAAAACCCAACACCGGGAGAGCAGAGACAGTTACAAAGACAAGAACAAAAACAAGCCGCGCGGACTCAATCAACAAGCCGCCGACCTACTACTGTGGAGTCCGCTCAGTCCGCCAGGTCGCCAGACCGCAACCCAAGCCACGCGGACTCACCCTTACTCCAATGCTTAGCTCTTCACCGCCGGTCTGTACGCCGCCAGACCGCACAAGCTGCGTCACCGAATGGAACAGTCCGCCTGAAGCAGGCGACTTCCTAAACCCCGAACCAAGTCGCCAAAGAGAAGACCGCCTGGTCGCTATCTGCGACCTGCTGTTTACCGCCTGTTGCTTAACCGCAGAGTCCGCACTGTCCCTGACCGCAATCAGAGCCAAGTCCTGGCTTTCCAGCGCTATCCGCACAACCTGCACAGCACAACCGGGTCAACTCTCTATCCGCGCGGACACAAAGTCCTGGCCGTAGCAACTTACGCGAGCTCAGATACTGTTCACTTACTTCGGTCTAGGTTACTTCTTCTGATGTGACATGGGTCCTATTTATAGGCACGACGATAAGGTATGGTCACCGCCTAGCCGATAGGATCACCGCCACAATCCGCAGCTAGAACAAGTGTGTCCGCACAGCCCGCGGACACACCTTCCAGTTCGCCGCTCCTGTGCAGATAGCCAGTCCTCCCCAGCTTCTCCAAGGCCGGACTCCAATATCCAGTCCGCCTTGCCGCCAGAGACCAATCCAGGACCACCACAGCCGGACTCCACAACAGCCGTGTCCGCCATTCTGCGGACAAGGCATCAGCCCGCAAAACCCGAGCCCGCAGCCTCGCCATCAAGACGCCTGCCGGACTCAGCGGACACCCGGCTTCCGTCCGCATATCCCAAGTCCATTGCCTAATCACCAAGGCATTGCCGGACTCAGCGGACACGCCGATCCAGTCCGCGTAAACAGCGAACTCCAGTCCGCTTCCCTGAGTCAATAACCTCATCACAAGGCTCAACCGGACTCAGCAGACTCTGGCTCCAGTCCGCACGCTCCTGCACAAGCAATCCTCCAGTCCGCATATCCCCAAGCTAGCACACAAGGCAACAGCACTTCTACTAAGCTTGGCGGACTGAGAAATCAGCCCGCGCTCCACTGCGCGATCTCCCCGGACTGAGCCAACCTGGACTTGGTTCAGTTCCCACCAAGTCCAGCCCACTGGCCGCAAGGGCCAGTCCGCACTTAGAGGCGGACACTGGATCTAGCCCGCCATACCGGCGACCTCCAGTTTCTGTCCGCGCTGACCGGCGGTCTCCACGGCTTCCACTTGCCGCTTCACTAGAGCAAGACCAAGGCATCTACCAAACCGGTCTGCCGAGCTCCAGTTCTTCAGTCCGCTTCAAGCCGGACTCCGCAGATAACATTCCTATCCACCCAGTTACTTCCTGGGAGTAAACCGCCTGCTGAGCATACACTGGCCTGTCAGACGGCCGCTGCTGTCCGCGCAGTCCGCGCGAACAGACCGCCCAGGCCGCCACAGAGCAAACCGCCTGCAACATCCCTGCCGACCTAGCAGTCCGCCAACCCAGTCCGCGTAGTCCGCGCGGATAGGTTTCCCAAGCCTTCCATTCACCCACTTTCACTTCACAGAATTCAACAGGATCCTCATACAACAATACAAGGACGGATTGTGATTGCTCTGATTCATTTATAAGACCCCCCTCTACAACCTTTGCCCGGGCCAGGCCAGAGAGGTTCTTACTACCCAAGACGTCCACCCAGTGCTCCCCAAGTGACAACAACCCACTCTACCAAACACTAGTTGGTCATCTTACTCATCTTAAATCACAACATTCACATCACATCATAGAGTATGTGAAAGCATCAACAAGAAACCACATATATATATATATATATCAATAAATATTTAAAGACCAAAAACTAAGTCCATAGCCACTCTTTAATACTTCTAGCCCGTAGGCTGCAAAAGAACTACCACTGCCAACTCCTCACACTCTCAAGTCTGCTCGCTAGTACTCATGTCTCGAAAGTCCAGAGATGATAGGGGTGCCGCTGCTCGGGTCGTCATAACAACTGGCATGTCATCCCGCGACAACTGGGTATATCGATGTTCGGTTTCTTATGAATGGTTATTTAAATAACTGTTAGTTACAGAGCTCAATGGAAACACATCTCATCCCAGAATCTATATCCTGGGGACGAGCGCATGCACCCAACAAAACTAAATAGCCGATGAACGAGAGGGTTAGTATAGAATTTCATATATAAGATAGGGTAAACTATCAAATGAAAGTGCAGCATATTATAACTGGAATAATAATAGCATTATATGTTAGTTATAAAAAATGCTCCACTGGTTATCTGCCTGATAGGTATTCACAACTTGTATTCACACCGCAGGTATTATAACTCGCCAACACTACGAATGCATTCAAGCCGCACACACATCATATGTCAACATAGAATGGACCTCATTTCTTTAAGCAGGGTAGTGACACCCGCGGGCATTACCGATGTGGTCGTCGGTGATAATGGCCAGTCCTGCCACTTCTGTGGGTGTTCAGACCTCACTACCGAGGCCCCAACGTACAACCCCATTTACTATTGTATGTGAGCAACATCATGCTATTTTGCATTTAGGTTGACCAGCAGAGGAAACCCAACAGGAAAGATAAAGCGTTCAGTCACTCGTGGTACCCATCTCGTTATCACCTAGAGTCTTCGAACATCCTGTACCGGTATGAACGTTCTGTGGAAGTTACTGACTGCCACTACTCAACCAAGGAACATTGATAAAGAAGTAACATTGATTTTTAAAAAATTATACCTTTGCGGGATTGAGCCACTACTCAACCAAGGTGTTTCGAAGAAGTCCGACGAACAATAGCGGCTGGAGTTCTGAGCGTAGAATTGTGTCCATGCCTCTACAAATGCCCACACCAACACGGAGAACCTTAAACTCTTGTCACACAAGATCTAGGTTGTAAGAAGGTATGCCCTCAACGTATCCACGGTTTGCTAGAACCGTTAAAGGAGAAGCGGCAACGAAGAAGATAAACCCCGAGGAAACACTTTCTGGTGATGATAACAAGTCAGAGTGATCCACGGTACAGGAGCAGGGGTAGCGACTTCTTTGGTACAGAATTGTTCCTTCGGGGTAGAAGATGCCTCCTCTTCGATCTGAATCAATTTGGTCAAAAGATTCACACCAGGTTCACTGTTAATATCATATATATATACACCTGGTCCGCAAATCATATGATCCATGATGAATTGTAAATATATCTATTTTTCTGTACATTAATTTAGTCGTTTTCATTTGTTTTCGTCTTTTTTTATATATTTTTGCTTAATAAATTGCTCCTTTTTTGTAAATAATTTTGCTAACTTTGTTTATTTTATTTTTCAGAAAAAACCAAAATTCTGCCAAAAAAGTCAATGTCACGCCCGTGACATATTGGTCACGCCCGTGACCAGGGCGTGACATGTCAAAAACCGTGAAATCAGCAAAAATTGAAGTGCAAAGCCTGACACGCCCGGGTCACGCCCGTGTCACCCGAGTCACGCCCGTGACCCAAGCCCGTGACACTCCACTCGACGATTTCATCTCGACATTAGTCGAGTGTCGACACCAGCCGACACGCCCAGAGTCACGCCCGTGACCTGGGGCGTGACCTTTCCAGCTAGCCCGACAAGACCCGCGCGGCGACTTTTTGGCGCACCGCGCCCAGATCCACCTGCCTGTCACGCCCCCTGTCACGCCCGTGACCAAGGGCGTGACCACTGCGAGACCGCCACGTGTCCAGCCCGAAGTCAACTTTCCCGTCAAATCGCCGGCCGCCTTCCAAATAGTACTGTCACGCCCCCTGTCACGCCCGTGACCAAGGGCGTGACCCTTGTAAATTTTTTCTATAAATTCAGAGCTGCTGCTTAGGATTTCTGTTCCCTTTTGGATCCATTTTGCTTAGGGGTTGTGCTGCCGAAATGCTTCCAAATGCTATGTAAGAGATATTTTCTCCCCCTCTCCTTAGCTTTTTGTTTTCGTTCCTTTGTAACTGTATTTTTACTTAATAAAATGTGTTATTTTCGTCTCTTTGTATGGTGTTGGAATGAGTCTAAGCAAAACTCTCCTAAGCAATCTTATGTTTTCTTTTGTTTTAACTTAGTTTTTTTGTTCTTCTTTACATGTGTGTGTGTGTGTATGAGTTTAAATTAGTTTTATTGTTTTCATTATCTTCATAGTTTAGCTTTTCCATTCTTGTTCATCCTTATGAAAATATAAAAATGATTAAAAGGTGGTTTTGATTTTTCTTACTTAGTCGTTTTTTTTCGTTATTTTTGTAAAACTTTTCATGCTTTTAACTTTTCTTCCACTTTTAGGCATTTTTATAGAATTATAAGAATGGATAAGTTGTTATTTTGCTTTTTCGAACACTTGCATTTTCAATTTTATTGTCAAAACTTTTGTCCGTTTAATTTTTTCGTTCTCTTTTTACGCATTTCTACCGCATTTTAGCGGTAGAAATGTATTCGTTTTAATTTTTCGAGCACTTGCATTTTTTTTCGTTTATTTGCAAAACTTTCTTTCCGGTTAATTTTTATTTTCTCTTTTTATGCATTTCTACCGCATTCTAGCGGTAGAAATGCAGTTGTTTTCAATTTTAGATAACTTAGTTTTTCTTAATTTTTTCGCTCATGTGTGTGTGCGCATTTATTTCCGCCTACTCGTTAAGAGTTAAATGGCGCTCGCTTATTTTACTTTCTGTAGAGTGCGTGAGTTTGTAATTTTTCTTTATTTCCGCCTACTCATTCGAGTTTAATGGCTGGATTTCATTTCAGTAGAGTGCGTGTGTTTTCATTTATGTCGAGAGAGAGTGTGCGTGCGTTGCATTTATTTTGTCCTACTCGGTTGAGTAGGACCAGTATTTATTTTCTCCTACTCATTTGAGTAGGACTTGCGTGTGTGCGTTTTACTGCTTTCATTTCTCCCGCCCACTGCAGTTGCGCCGGACTCGCACTTTACAGCTTTCTTCAGTCCTACTCGTTTGGGTAGGACTTGCAATTTTCAGCTTTCCTTTACTGCTTTTCTTTACTGCTTTCATTTTCAGCTTTCTTTCCTGCTTTATTTATTGCTTTCCTCGCAAGCCGTCCCCATTCCGATGAGTGACTAATCGTTCTTAGCCCTCGCCATCGAAGAGCATTGGGACAGATAAAATAGCTTAAATAATTAAAGGTCTAATTTTTCTAATTAATTAAAAGTACTTAAGGTTTGCCCGGGTTAACGACGCGTAGGACCACATATCGATGTGTGTGCCCTATTTCCGTAGTCATATGCTAGCCAGCCGAGAGGCCGTGCATATGGACCGATCACCCCTTGGCAAAGAGAGTTCCGCACTAACCCTCGAGAGAGGAGGCGCGCCAACTCTACCGGATTGGGTTCCCCACCCAATAGCGGGGTTCTTAGCGTAATGCGGGCGTTAAGAGGAATCCTTCGTCGGACGAGAGCCCGGTCGAATAGTCTTAGCGTTCAGGTGAGCGATAGCCCTATAGCTAGGTGAGCTCATTTTAGTGGAACCTCCACGGCCAAGTCTCCGCCTTAATTAATTAAAATTTAGGAGCTCTTTTTATTTAAAGTTTATTTTAGTTCATTTGTTTTTTCGGTGCCATCGAGCTAAGCTCTTCATCGGCACCACCTTCAAGCTTTCTTTTTATTGCTTTCATTTTCTTTCCGCCATTTTCTGTATTTTTATATAAAATATCCCGACAAGATAATTATCGGTAAAATAATAGTCCCCTCCAGGGAAGAGTAGAAATAATCGAACCGGACCCGAGAACAATACGACCTCGATATTCCACCCGGAATATCCTGTACTACTCACGATAGGTGCACTTGCCTCCTTTCGTTAAAACTCGATTTCTAACCCCTTTTTATATCCAAAATAAATAAATAAAATACGCGCGCCCCGTTTTCTTAATAAAATCACTTCCGCCTTTTTCTCAAATAAAACCGCCGGGTCGCCGCGTGACCGCAAATAATTTTGGAGTTTTAACCTGCATCAAGTTTTTGGCGCCGTTGATGAATTGTAAATATATCTATTTTTCTGTACATTAATTTAGTCGTTTTCATTTGTTTTCGTCTTTTTTTATATATTTTTGCTTAATAAATTGCTCCTTTTTTGTAAATAATTTTGCTAACTTTGTTTATTTTATTTTTCAGAAAAAACCAAAATTCTGCCAAAAAAGTCAATGTCACGCCCGTGACATATTGGTCACGCCCGTGACCAGGGCGTGACATGTCAAAAACCGTGAAATCAGCAAAAATTGAAGTGCAAAGCCTGACACGCCCGGGGTCACGCCCGTGTCACCCGAGTCACGCCCGTGACCCAAGCCCGTGACACTCCACTCGACGATTTCATCTCGACATTCGTCGAGTGTCGACACCAGCCGACACGCCCAGAGTCACGCCCGTGACCTGGGGCGTGACCTTTCCAGCTAGCCCGACAAGACCCGCGCGGCGACTTTTTGGCGCACCGCGCCCAGATCCACCAGCCTGTCACGCCCCCTGTCACGCCCGTGACCAAGGGCGTGACCACTGCGAGACCGCCACGTGTCCAGCCCGAAGTCAACTTTCCCGTCAAATCGCCGGCCGCCTTCCAAATAGTACTGTCACGCCCCCTGTCACGCCCGTGACCAAGGGCGTGACCCTTGTAAATTTTTTCTATAAATTCAGAGCTGCTGCTTAGGATTTCTGTTCCTTTTGATCCATTTTGCTTAGGGGTTGTGCTGCCGAAATGCTTCCAAATGCTATGTAAGAGATATTTTCTCCCCCTCTCCTTAGCTTTTTGTTTTCGTTCCTTTGTAACTGTATTTTTACTTAATAAAATGTGTTATTTTCGTCTCTTTGTATGGTGTTGGAATGAGTCTAAGCAAAACTCTCCTAAGCAATCTTATGTTTTCTTTTGTTTTAACTTAGTTTTTTTTGTTCTTCTTTACATGTGTGTGTGTGTGTATGAGTTTAAAATTAGTTTTATTGTTTTCATTATCTTCATAGTTTAGCTTTTCCGTTCTTGTTCATCCTTATGAAAATATAAAAATGATTAAAAGGTGGTTTTGATTTTTCTTACTTAGTCGTTTTTTTTCGTTATTTTTGTAAAACTTTTCATGCTTTTAACTTTTCTTCCACTTTTTAGGCATTTTTATAGAATTATAAGAATGGATAAGTTGTTATTTTGCTTTTTTCGAACACTTGCATTTTCAATTTTATTGTCAAAACTTTTGTCCGTTTAATTTTTTCGTTCTCTTTTTACGCATTTCTACCGCATTTTAGCGGTAGAAATGTATTCGTTTTAATTTTTCGAGCACTTGCATTTTTTCGTTTATTTGCAAAACTTTCTTTCCGGTTAATTTTTATTTTCTCTTTTTATGCATTTCTACCGCATTTTAGCGGTAGAAATGCAGTTGTTTTTCAATTTTAGATAACTTAGTTTTTCTTAATTTTTTCGCTCATGTGTGTGTGCGCATTTATTTCCGCCTACTCGTTAAGAGTTAAATGGCGCTCGCTTATTTTACTTTTTGTAGAGTGCGTGAGTTTGTAATTTTTCTTTATTTCCGCCTACTCATTCGAGTTTAATGGCTGGATTTCATTTCAGTAGAGTGCGTGTGTTTTCATTTATGTCGAGAGAGAGTGTGCGTGCGTTGCATTTATTTTGTCCTACTCGGTTGAGTAGGACCAGTATTTATTTTCTCCTACTCATTTGAGTAGGACTTGCGTGTGTGCGTTTTACTGCTTTCATTTCTCCCGCCCACGCAGTTGCGCCGGGACTCGCACTTTACAGCTTTCTTCAGTCCTACTCGTTTGGGTAGGACTTGCAATTTTCAGCTTTCCTTTACTGCTTTTCTTTACTGCTTTCATTTTCAGCTTTCTTTCCTGCTTTATTTATTGCTTTCCTCGCAAGCCGTCCCCATTCCGATGAGTGGCTAATCGTTCTTAGCCCTCGCCATCGAAGAGCATTGGGACAGATAAAATAGCTTAAAATAATTAAAGGTCTAATTTTTCTAATTAATTAAAAGTACTTAAGGTTTGCCCGGGGTTAACGACGCGTAGGACCACATATCGATGTGTGGGCCCTATTTCCGTAGTCCATATGCTAGCCAGCCGAGAGGCCGTGCATATGGACCGATCACCCCTTGGCAAAGAGAGTTCCGCACTAACCCTCGAGAGAGGAGGCGCGCCAACTCTACCGGATTGGGTTCCCCACCCAATAGCGGGGTTCTTAGCGTAATGCGGGCGTTAAGAGGAATCCTTCGTCGGACGAGAGCCCGGTCGAATAGTCTTAGCGTTCAGGTGAGCGATAGCCCTATAGCTAGGTGAGCTCATTTTAGTGGAACCTCCACGGCCAAGTCTCCGCCTTAATTAATTAGAAATTTAGGAGCTCTTTTTATTTAAAGTTTATTTTAGTTCATTTGTTTTTTCGGTGCCATCGAGCTAAGCTCTTCATCGGCACCACCTTCAAGCTTTCTTTTTATTGCTTTCATTTTCTTTCCGCCATTTTCTGTATTTTTTATATAAAATATCCCGACAAGATAATTATCGGTAAATAATAGTCCCCTCCAGGGAAGAGTAGAAATAATCGAACCGGACCCGAGAACAATACGACCTCGATATTCCACCCGGATATCCTGTACTACTCACGATAGGTGCACTTGCCTCCTTTCGTTAAAACTCGATTTCTAACCCTTTTTATATCCAAAATAAATAAATAAAATACGCGCGCCCCGTTTTCCTAAATAAATCACTTCCGCCTTTTTCTCAAATAAAACCACCGGGTCGCCGCGTGACCGCAAATAATTTTGGAGTTTTAACCTGCATCAAGTTTTTGGCGCCGTTGCCGGGGAATTTTAGGTTCGTTATTTTAAACCCTGGAAATCTATTAATTTTACCTATATATTTATATATATATATATATATATATATATATATATATATATATATAAATATGGCCAATATAATAATAATAATAACTAATATATATATATTTACAAATTTATAAAACCAAAAAAAATTGAAAAACTCAAACAAAAAAATTTGAAAAACCTTAAAAATTAAAAATTTGAAAAAACTATAAAACTAAAAAAAAAAACTAAATAAAAAACAACTAAAACCCAAAAAAATGAAAAAAACAAAAAAACTTAACAAAAAAAATTTTTATTTTTCATTCTTTAATAAAAAGACAAAAAAAAAAAAAACAAACAAAACTAAAAAAAAAACATTCTAAAAAAAATGATGAAAAAAACAACTAAAAAATAAAAAAACGTCCTTAAAAAACACAAAAATACAAGTGTATATATTTTGTCTTTATTTTTTTTAACTTGTTTTATTTTGTTTTGTTTCGCTTCGGCGCGCTTCCATTCTTGTGCACGTTAGGGGTGCGCATTTCCATCACACTCACGTAGCTAAGGCCTTAGCTACCTTCGACTCCCCCACGCACATCCCCCCTACCGCCCGCAATCTTTCGGCCGAGTTTATCTTTTTTTGTTTTTTCTGTTATTTTTTTAATAATGCAGGGTTTCAACTTGGGCCTCCCGCGCGCGTCTAAGGGAAGCTCCTTCCCTCCCTTTTTTTCTTTTTGTACTTATTTTATTTGTATATTATCTGTTCCGCATACTTAGATTGCAACATTGGGGACAATGTTGGGTTTAAGTATGGGGGTGTTTTCCTATACTGCATTTTTTTTATTTTATTTTGTACTCATCAAAAATACAAAAAAAATTTGCAAAACATAAAACCTAAAAATTTTTCCCTTGTTTTTATTTTCATAAAACTTAAAAAAAAAAAAAAAAAAATCTCTCTTCCCCCCTCTTCTTCTCTTTTTCGTAAAAACTTGCATTCTGCCTGCCCGCGACGTTCGACTCATCGAACCAACCATTCAAATAAGAGTCTGTTCGCGGGGCCGCAATCGAGTTTTTACTTTGCTTTTTTGTAAAAAATCTCTCTTTCCCCCCTATCTTCTTTGTAAAACACTCTTCTTTCTCTCCTCATTCTGTGTAAATAATTTATCCTTAAAACTAAAAATCAAAAAATTAGAAAAACCAAAAACCCTAAAAAGATAAAAAAAAAAAAAAAAAAAAAATTTAAAAAAACTCCTAAAAAGATAATAATTAAAACACAAAAAAAAATGATGATAAAAACTCTAAAAATTCAAAAAAAAAATGTTTTGTTAAAATTATGTAACAAAATAAAATCGAATATATCATATCTTAACTCTTTTTGCTTTCCACAAATCTAGTTTCGAGTTAATTTGTATGCGAATTTTAGTTATTCTTTGCTTACTATTCGTTTATTAATTAAAGTTCGATAGATTTAAGTGTCTGGGGTTAAGTCTTAAAGAATTTTTTTATGTCTTTTCCTTATAATAGGGAACTTGTTTTTCACCACCACTTCTAATTTTAGAAATAGAAGCTCGTTTTTTATGTTAGAAATAACATCCATGGATTTCAATTATTTCTACTTCATGCTTTTAGAACATTGGAACGTTCATTTTAAAAAAGTTGCTCTCAAAACTTTTGATTAAAAGCTAGTTTTATTTTTGAAAAACTAAACCCACTTCCATTTTTTTTCGTGTCTTAATTGACATGATTCCCCCCTATCCCTTAAAAGATCCTATGTCAATGGGAATAAGATTTCGTTCCGTAAACATAGGCACCCAATAATTTAAAAAGATTATATATGGAGTAAGAGGATAAAATTCATTACTCCTACAAATATACATTGGGTTAATTTTATCCTTATGAAGAAAGAAAAAAATTATTATAAGTTAGGAAAATAAGATTTCGTTTTCCTAACTATCCAAAAGAAAAAAAAATTGGAGGTTCGAGAAAAATTACCTCGCCTCAATATTCAAGCCTTCTTCATAATCCACCAAACCACTTATCTCATTTCAATGATTCTAGAATTAATTTAAATTTTTTTGAGAGCATAACTTTAAATTGCATTATTTCCTTTAACTTCTTTTAAGCAAGGTTTTTTATATAAATCCAATCCATCTTTGTTAAACTAACAAAAATAATTTTTTGCTTTCTATTTTATTTTTTCTAGAAGTCTTTTTGAAACTCTTCTCCAATTAATAACATTTCATAAATTAGGATTTAATTCTTTAACCCCGGATGTTTATTTTGATCTTCCTTTTAATTAAGTCAAGCGATAGCTAAACTTAGATTTCTTTTATTCCTTATAAGTTCATCTCCAACTTTTGCTCTGAATAGCAAAAGCTTAAGTATGGGGGTATTTGATGAATTGTAAATATATCTATTTTTCTGTACATTAATTTAGTCGTTTTCATTTGTTTTCGTCTTTTTTTATATATTTTTGCTTAATAAATTGCTCCTTTTTTGTAAATAATTTTGCTAACTTTGTTTATTTTATTTTTCAGAAAAAACCAAAATTCTGCCAAAAAGTCAATGTCACGCCCGTGACATATTGGTCACGCCCGTGACCAGGGCGTGACATGTCAAAAACCGTGAAATCAGCAAAAATTGAAGTGCAAAGCCTGACACGCCCGGGGTCACGCCCGTGTCACCCGAGTCACGCCCGTGACCCAAGCCCGTGACACTCCACTCGACGATTTCATCTCGACATTCGTCGAGTGTCGACACCAGCCGACACGCCCAGAGTCACGCCCGTGACCTGGGGCGTGACCTTTCCAGCTAGCCCGACAAGACCCGCGCGGCGACTTTTTGGCGCACCGCGCCAAGATCCACCTGCCTGTCACGCCCCCTGTCACGCCCGTGACCAAGGGCGTGACCACTGCGAGACCGCCACGTGTCCAGCCCGAAGTCAACTTTCCCGTCAAATCGCCGGCCGCCTTCCAAATAGTACTGTCACGCCCCTGTCACGCCCGTGACCAAGGGCGTGACCCTTGTAATTTTTTCTATAAATTCAGAGCTGCTGCTTAGGATTTCTGTTCCCTTTTGGATCCATTTTGCTTAGGGGTTGTGCTGCCGAAATGCTTCCAAATGCTATGTAAGAGATATTTTCTCCCCTCTCCTTAGCTTTTTGTTTTCGTTCCTTTGTAACTGTATTTTTACTTAATAAAATGTGTTATTTTCGTCTCTTTGTATGGTGTTGGAATGAGTCTAAGCAAAACTCTCCTAAGCAATCTTATGTTTTCTTTTGTTTTAACTTAGTTTTTTTGTTCTTCTTTACATGTGTGTGTGTGTGTATGAGTTTAAATTAGTTTTATTGTTTTCATTATCTTCATAGTTTAGTTTTTCCGTTCTTGTTCATCCTTATGAAAATATAAAAATGATTAAAAGGTGGTTTTGATTTTTCTTACTTAGTCGTTTTTTTCGTTATTTTTGTAAAACTTTTCATGCTTTTAACTTTTCTTCCACTTTTTAGGCATTTTTATAGAATTATAAGAATGGATAAGTTGTTATTTTGCTTTTTCGAACACTTGCATTTTCAATTTTATTGTCAAAACTTTGTCCGTTTAATTTTTTCGTTCTCTTTTTACGCATTTCTACCGCATTTTAGCGGTAGAAATGTATTCGTTTTAATTTTTCGAGCACTTGCATTTTTTCGTTTATTTGCAAAACTTTCTTTCCGGTTAATTTTTATTTTCTCTTTTTATGCATTTCTACCGCATTCTAGCGGTAGAAATGCAGTTGTTTTCAATTTTAGATAACTTAGTTTTTCTTAATTTTTTCGCTCATGTGTGTGTGCGCATTTATTTCCGCCTACTCGTTAAGAGTTAAATGGCGCTCGCTTATTTTAGTTTCTGTAGAGTGCGTGAGTTTGTAATTTTCTTTATTTCTGCCTACTCATTCGAGTTTAATGGCTGGATTTCATTTCAGTAGAGTGCGTGTGTTTTCATTTATGTCGAGAGAGAGTGTGCGTGCGTTGCATTTATTTTGTCCTACTCGGTTGAGTAGGACCAGTATTTATTTTCTCCTACTCATTTGAGTAGGACTTGCGTGTGTGCGTTTTACTGCTTTCATTTCTCCCGCCCACGCAGTTGCGCCGGGACTCGCACTTTACAGCTTTCTTCAGTCCTACTCGTTTGGGTAGGACTTGCAATTTTCAGCTTTCCTTTACTGCTTTTCTTTACTGCTTTCATTTTCAGCTTTCTTTCCTGCTTTATTTATTGCTTTCCTCGCAAGCCGTCCCCATTCCGATGAGTGGCTAATCGTTCTTAGCCCTCGCCATCGAAGAGCATTGGGACAGATAAAATAGCTTAAAATAATTAAAGGTCTAATTTTTCTAATTAATTAAAAGTACTTAAGGTTTGCCCGGGTTAACGACGCGTAGGACCACATATCGATGTGTGGGCCCTATTTCCGTAGTCCATATGCTAGCCAGCCGAGAGGCCGTGCATATGGACCGATCACCCCTTGGCAAAGAGAGTTCCGCACTAACCTCGAGAGAGGAGGCGCGCCAACTCTACCGGATTAGGTTCCCCACCCAATAGCGGGGTTCTTAGCGTAATGCGGGCGTTAAGAGGAATCCTTCGTCGGACGAGAGCCCGGTCGAATAGTCTTAGCGTTCAGGTGAGCGATAGCCTTATAGCTAGGTGAGCTCATTTTAGTGGAACCTCCACGGCCAAGTCTCCGCCTTAATTAATTAGAAATTTAGGAGCTCTTTTTATTTAAAGTTATTTTAGTTCATTTGTTTTTTCGGTGCCATCGAGCTAAGCTCTTCATCGGCACCACCTTCAAGCTTTCTTTTTATTGCTTTCATTTTCTTTCCGCATTTTCTGTATTTTTATATAAAATATCCCGACAAGATAATTATCGGTAAAATAATAGTCCCCTCCAGGGAAGAGTAGAAATAATCGAACCGGACCCCGAGAACAATACGACCTCGATATTCCACCGGAATATCCTGTACTACTCACGATAGGTGCACTTGCCTCCTTTCGTTAAAACTCGATTTCTAACCCCTTTTTATATCCAAAATAAATAAATAAAATACGCGCGCCCCGTTTTCTTAAATAAAATCACTTCCGCCTTTTTCTCAAATAAAACCGCCGGGTCGCCGCGTGACCGCAAATAATTTTGGAGTTTTAACCTGCATCAATCCATGACAACTAAACATAAATAATATAAACAAAGAAGTCAAAAGACACACTAGTATATAAGTCCACGAGTACAAAAGAAATATGAAGCAACCAAGGTTCTCATATATCAGAGTACATGCCCAAAGGGATACAAGAGAGTCTCTCTACAAAACAGTCACATCAGTCACTGATGGCATCGATTGTACCGTCATGTCAGGCCTTGTATCCCTATCTTGGTTGTCCTGCTGCATAACCTGCTGTGGCTCTATCTACGGGGTTCCCTCCTAAAAGGGAAGACGTAGCAAACGTTAATCATAAAATATAAGTGGCAGTCCAACTGGGTCTGCCAACAGCGTAACTCCACTGTTCTAATAAGCTATTCTTACCCATAGCAGGGGTAACCAAGTAATTCTACCTCTGTGCCCCCACTGGGAAAGTTCCATTGATCTGGAGGTTGGCTAGCCACAACCCTCCAACCCGGTTGGACGGACACGACCTGTCTCCCGCAGCTCGCCTTCCATCCTTGGGCGAGCGTGCGCCCGGCCGCCACAACCCGCCGACACAGGCTCGAAGGCGGGATGGCAGCCAGGTAGGTTATGGGAGAGCGGGCTGGCCGGCCTGAGACTGTTTCCATAGAAGGAATTCCAGGGGGATTGAGTATGTCGAGCTTAGTTCGACGAATCCAGGATTCTATCTCCTGAGGTTAGCTTGATGAACGTCGAGCTCCGTTCGATGAATGTCGAGCTTCATTCGACGAACGCCGAGCTCTGTTCGACGAATACCGAGCTCCATTCGCCGAATGCCGAGCTACGTTTAACAAGCATCGAGTTCCATTTGACGAACTCTAATCTCAACGTAGGTTTAGTTCGATGAAAGCCCAGCTCAGTTCGATAAGCCTCAAGCAGACGCGGGCTGGTTGGGCTATCTCGCACAGCTCGCTTGCCTAGCTTTGGCAGATGCGAGCTGGCCATTCTGAGTTCGCCCGCTTGATGTTCTGGCGTGGACAGGTCGTCTTAGACTGCTCGCCTTGTAAGGTGGACCCACTCGACTAACACGAGGTTGTATAGTTTTGTTTACCCTCTTGGTCTGACCATCCATTTGAGCATGAAATGTCGTAATGAATTTTAGATTGGTACCCAACAGTTGATGAATAAGCTTCCAATCATTCGATGTGAAACACCCATCTCTATCGCTAACGAAGCTACAGGGCACACCGTGCAATCGTACGATCTGCTAAACATAAAGTTTAGCCAATTTTTCAGTTGAATCGTCCTTCCGACTCAGAATGAAGTTCTCTACTATGGTCAACCGGTCTAAGATTATCCAAAAAGAATCGTTCCCGTGTTGTGATCTCGGCAAACCGTGCATGAAATCCATCTAGATATTCACAAACTTCCATTCTGGTATTGGTAATGACTTCAGGAAACCACTGGGCCTTTGACACTCAGCTTTTACTTGGGCGCAAGTCTGGCACATTAAGTGCGATGTCCTTTTTCAACCTTGCAACCAGAATATTTTCTCATGTCCTTGTACATCTTTGTGCTCGCTAGTGAATTGAGTACTTCTTGAAGTGTTCTTTATATATCAATTCCTCCCGTATTTTACCCACATTCGGGACGCACAAACGACCATCTTTTCTCAAAATACCGTCATCCAAGGAGAATTAGGAATTGAAACCGATCTGCTACATAGCGCTTCATGCTCTCATCGTGCTCTGTTGCTCGCCGAACCCTGTCCATAAGGTCATATTGCACCTTTATCAAGCTCAGGCATGCATTTATAGTGGCATTCTTGTCAACACAAGAAATGTCTAAGGCCTCCAACTCCTAGATCAGATGCTCACCATGAATCTGAACCCAACTTGCCCTTGCCGGAGTCCAGCAACTCAAGGCATCTGCGACCACATTTCCCTTCCTAGGAGTGTAATGAATCTGGAAGGTGTAGTCTCCGAGGAACTCCATCCACCTCCGCTATCACATGTTCCGATCTTTCTGATCTAATAAATACTTAAGGCTCTTATGGTCGGTGAAGATGTCAACATTCACACCATATAAGTAGTGATGCCACAGCTTAAGTGCAAAAATCACAGCCTCCAACTCCAAATCGTGGACTGGATAATCCACTCATACAATTTCAACTGGCGTGAGCCATAAGCAATCCCTTTCCCGAACTGTAAAAGAACGCAGCCTAAGCCACTCCCTGATGCATCACTATAAATCTCATATCCATCTGTATCACATGGCGACGTCAAAATAGGCTCCATGGTCAGATGACTCTTTAACTCTTCAAAATCTCGTGCACACTCAGGATCCAAACGAACTTCTGATCTTTCCTCGTCAGTGTGTTGAGAGGTAAGGCAATTGGAGAAAAGTTCTCTACGAAGCGCCTGTAGTAGCCCACAAGTACAAGGAAATCCAAAGACAATAGCCAAAACTCGCACTTTGAGAACTTGGCATAAAGTTTGTTTCTTCTCAGGGAATGCAAAACCATCTTTAAATCACTTGCATGATCTTCTTCACACTGAGAGTACACCAATAGGTCTTTAATAAAAATGAACACAAAAAGGTCCATGCACTCTCTAACCGTTTGATGCATTAAGTCGTGAATACCTATAGCGCATTTGTTAGCCCAAATGGCATTACAGTGAACTTGTAGTGCCCATAGCGTGTACCAAATGTTGTCTTTGAAATGTCACATTCCTGAATCCTCAACTAGTAATAGCCAGACTTCAAATCTAGCTTCAAGTACACAGTTGATCTAACCAGCTGATCAAACAAGTCATCAATCCGTGGAATCAGATACTTATTTTTCTGTGTCAGCTTGTTTAAGTCTCGGTAGTCGACACATAGACGCAAGTTTCCATCCTTCTTCTTCATAAGGAGGACCGGTGCACATCAAGTTGGCATACTTGGATGTATATAGCCTTGCTCCAGCAAGTGTTTTAGTCAAACTTTCAGTTTTACAATTTCCATTGGCGTTACACGATACGGTGAGCAGACCATAGTTTTCGCACCTGGCACAAACTCAATAGCTAAGTCAATCTCTCGCTGGGATGTAACATAGGGATATCATGAGGAAACACATCAACATCATTCGACACAAAAGGAACGTCACTTAAACTGGTCTTTGACACAACGACCTCTCAGGGCCTGAAGAATAACTTTGACCCCTACCGAACAGCCTTGACTAGTTGGACGGCAAACATTCATACCTTGCCTACTACTCGCATACAAGGAAAATGAGTTTCTCGCTCGGTGTTTTGTCCCAGTGTGACTTACTTAGAGTTTTAACATGAGCGCTAGTCCATACAGATAGTCACATCAAATATAACTATTGTCACCACAGATGCATCCAAACTAATGACATGACTTCATAACCGAATCTTAACACAAAACTCTCTAGCCGTGTTCATATTTTAATCTTAAGGCAATGTCATTCCAATCTCATATATGTTACACACATAATCACAAAGAGAAAACATTATGCCCAATCAACAGACTTCTTGAATAGTCACCACAATAGATTTGAACATGCAAAATATGCATAGTTTCAAAAGTAGAACTTGGAGTTCACTATTAAAACAATTGATTTAGGTACACATGAAATTCCATTTCAATTTACTATGATCGAAGGGCCACTTCTGCAGTCCAGACAATATGTCCATCTTTGCCATACGAGTGGCAAGTAAGTGGAGCTCGCCCTGCAGCTACTCCAGCCTTAGTATTCTTTGCCTTCGGGACATGTCACAACAGTCTCGGGTGAGATGTCCTTTATTTCCAAAAGTATAGCAAAGTGAAGCGTGACTCTTCGACACTCTAGCCTTGCGTCCCCACATCCTGCGGTAAGAGGTCTTTCTAGACCTTGTAATGCTCGATTCACTGAACTCTGTCATCTGGTGGGACTTTTGCCAAGTCCATCTCTAATGATCTAGATGACACCACCAAAGTTTGGAATCCCATTAACATTTGAACGATTAATAAAAAAACGTAGTTCCGGGAGCAAACCATCATAAATTAGTTGATCTTAGTTTCCTCAGTTTCAAACACAAACATTGCATGTTGTCTCGGCAAGACAAATGCATGAAAGTACTCCTCAACCGTATGCATTCCTTGTATCAAAAACATATTCAACGGCTGAGTCGACCTCCTCAATTTGCTCAAACAAACAAACCGACATTGATGCCACCAGAGGAACAGGGGGCTGCATATGCCTTTCAGGTTGGCCATTCATCATTGTGAAGACCACATCAGTTATCCTCTAAACTGTCTCTACAGAAGGAGGAGGTGTTGGCACCTCAGTGATGCATAACTCTCCATCGAGTGATGGGGTTCAAGCTGTCCCTCATCCCATCTAGTCGCCTACAATAGTGAAACACACAATTAAGCAACAAAAAATATTGCAAAAACAATAACAAGAACACGTACGTTCCTCAAACATGTGTTTTGCATTCCTGAGTGGACAATCTTGAGTTTATTATTGTTATAACGGTAAGAACATACACGGGCTCGCCATCTCACAAAAGAATTCGACCACGAATTCGTAGAAGGAAGAAGAAGACAAGCAGATACAAAAATTGTCACACCTTTATCCGTCACATGAAATATAACAGAGGGTCCAGCCGGGGACCCATGCCATATTCCACAGACAGGAAGTGGGATTACATGTTAATATCAAAAGACCAAACGAATTGTAACATCCCCGTACCCCAACGTGTACTCTAATTTCCACCTGATCCGGTTCCGGTTACCGGGCTGCAGCCCAAGCACCCCAACCCCTCTCCCTCCACAGGCGGGTTGTTGGTGGCCACATCCTCCATTTGATAAGCGAACTCGATAGTAAGCTGGCCTTACGGGGACTTCCCAGGAGGTCACCCATCCCAGTACTAAGCTTAGTTGGTGATGAGTTGTTGAAGAACTCCATAGTTTAAGCGTGCTTGGGCGAGAGTAGTACTGGGATGGGTGACCTCCTGGGAAGTCCCCGTACAGCCCAGCTTTACTATCGAGTTCGCTCATCAAATGGAGGTTGTGGCCACCAACAACCCGCCTGTGGAGGGAGAGGGGTTGGGGTGCTTGGGCTGCAGCCCTGTAACCGGAACCGACCAGGTGGGGACGTTACAATAAAAGTACAGCTCAACTGGTGATGAGAAGTGATGGAACTTATTGTAAGGCCCCTAGCCGATCCAATGTGACAGCGTCACGGCTCCGCTCTAGGCGACCATACCGGGCTGCAGCCCAAGCAACCCAACCCCTCTCCAGCCTACTGGCGGGTTGTTGCTGTCCACAGCCTCCCTTTGATGAGCGAATTCGACAGTTAAGTTGGGTCGTACGGGGACTTCACAGGAGGTCACCCATCCCAGTACTACTCTTGCCAAGCACGCTTAACTATGGAGTTCCTTCACTTCTCATAACCAATTGAGCTCAGTTGGTGATCAGAAGTGAAGGAACTCCATAGTTAAGCGTACTTGGGCGAGAGTAGTACTGGGATGGGTGACTTCCTGGGAAGTCCTCGTACGGCCCAACTTAATTGTCGAATTCGCTCATCAAAGGGAGGCTGTGGGACACCAACAACCCGCCAGTGTGCTGGAGAGGGGTTGGGTACTTGTGCTGCAGCCCGGTAGGGTAGCCTAAAGCTGAGCCGTGACGCTGTCACGTTGGATAGGCTAGGGGCCTTACACGAATCCAAACTCAAAGCATTCTAGCAGAAGGTTTATGGGTTACATTGAACTCAAGTAACAGTAATGTCCACTAAAATATAACATAGAATGTCTTTAGAAAATACACAAAATGTTACGGCCTTAAGGCCTTATAGTTATACTTCACAAGTGTGCCATACAAACATTGGCATGCAGGCCGGACAAACATGAAAATAGTAAATGTTCTCCTTAGGTCCTTCGAGGGCCAGCCAATCACAACACATGTCTTTAGCCTACTTGTTGAAACTGAGAAATCAGTCTCTTTGGAGTTTGGTGTCCCTTGAATGGGGTGACCTCACACTTACTGCACTGCACCAGGGGGGTGTCACAGACCAAAGGTTCAAGAAATAGGAACAGACCCTCGACTCTAGTGTGGAGGTCCCACCACACACCCGGAAGGTCACTAGAGCACTTCCCCTCCCAAACCAATGGCCGTGTTGGGTATCTGGAGAGCTCTCAAACTCCACCAAGAAGAAGCCTAAGGAAGAGGAAGCAAGAAACCTCCTCAAAGATACCAAAGGGGGTCTATTATAGTTTTCCCAAACTTAGGGACCCAAAGGTCAGAAATACCCATAAGACAAATAGGTCCCGGGCCAATAGAAATCATCCACAAAGGGTGGTAAAGAGGCAATTCCTCCTGGGGGCACAACGGTAAAAGCATGGCCAAAAGAGGTCCGGGGGCGAACGGAGGCTAAACCATGCCCCTCAGCTTCCCCGGACAATATAAATGAGAGGGGGTTAAACCACTCCACTCCTCCCTTACCTTGGTACCGGGCGAGTGGGAGAGTCCCGCTGAAGAACCAGCTGGGATGGCGGTAGACCCTGTCTCACCCCGCAAGACGGGGGACTAGGCGACCGGGGCGAGACCCTGTCCGCCGGCCGGTCTCGCCCCGCACAGGCCGCATAGGCATGGCACCTGGGCGAGACCTGGACACCGGCCGGTCTTCCCCCTGAATAGGCCGCATAGGCCTGGGCCTGGGCTAGACCGTGGCCGTCGGCCGGTCTCACCCTACAAAGGCCGCACAGGCCTGGAGCCTGGGTGAGTCCCTGGTCGTTAGCCGGTCTCGCCCCGCACAAGCCGTACAGGCCAGGTGCCTGGGCGAGAAACCTGGCCGTCAGCAGGTCTCTTCCCGCACAGGCTGCACTTGCCTGGCGCCTGGGTGAGACCTTGGCCGCCGGCCAGTCTCGCGATCACAGGCCGCACAGGTCTGGCGCCTGCTACTCCACCTTACATCTAGCAAGCCGAGGCGGGTGTCTGCCAACTTTACACATCCGCCCCCTAAAAGGGCCAGGTGGGAGGCAGATGTTTCATCCTGCCACTAGTATATTATGTACGTTGAGCCTAAAATGGCCACCAATAGTGTCAAACCACTCAAAAGCTTAAAAACGTGCAGCAAGAATCACGCCTTATTTGGGGCCCTCTCTTCGCGAATACAGGGTTATACACAATCCCCGCTCTTTTCGAGCGGGTTCTACGCTCGGAAAGAAACGTCAAACCCAACGTATTCGCTGCGTAGCCTTCTTAGAGAAGAAAACATTTGGCCTTCTCGAGGGGTCAACCTGTCATGTCAGCTAATGGCAGACTTGTTGACGAGATGGCCTCAGGGTAGAAAACACTTGGCCTCCCCGAGGGGTCAACCAATCCTACCAGCTAGTGAGAGCCTAGCAGACACGATGACCTAAGGGTAAGGTCTACTCACGCCTCCGAGAGATGAACCTGCCCTTCCAGCTAATGGGAGCCTGGCAGCGGAATAATCTCGAGGTGAGGTCTACTCACCCCTCGAGAGATCAACCTGCTCTGCTAGCTAGTGGAGCCTTGTAGCAGAATCATCTGAGTTGAGGTCTACTTACCCCTCGAGATATCAACCTGCACTGCTAGCTAGTGGGAGCCTGGTAGCGGAATCATCTCTAGATGAGGTCTACTCACCCCTCTGAGAGATCAACCTGCACTGCAAGCTAATGGGAGCCTGACAGCGGAATCATCTCGAGGTGAGGTCTACTCAACCCTCCGAGAGATCAACCTGTCGTGCAGCTAGTGGGAGCCTGATAGTGGAATCATCTCGAGGTTAAGTCTACTCACCCCTCAAGAGATCAACCTGCCCTGCCAGTAGTGGGAGCCTGACAGCGGAATCATCTTGAGGTGAGGTTTACTCACCCCTCTGAGAGATCAACCTGCCCTGCCAGCTAGTGGGAGCCCCGCAACGGAATCATCTCGAGGTGAGGTCTACTCACCCATCCGAGAGATCAACGTACCCTACAGCTAATGGGAGCCCGGCAGTGGAATCATCTCGAGCGGTGAGGTTCTACCTACCCCTCCGAGAGATCAACCTGCCCGCTAGCTGTAGAGTCTGGCTGCAGGACTCATCTCGAGGGTGAGGACAACTCACCCCTCGAGAGATCAACATGCATGCCAGCTAGTGGGAGCCTGGATAAGTGCAATCATCTTGAGGTGAGGTCTACTCACCCATCCTGGATGAGATAAAACTTGACATACCAGCTAGTGGGAGCCTGGCAGTGGAATCATCTCGAGCTGAGGTTACTTCACCCTCTGAGAGATCAACCTCCAATGCCAGCTAGTGGGAAGCCTGGCAGTGGAATCATCCGAGGCGAGGTCTACTCACCCCTCCGAGAGATCAACCTTCCTGCCAGCTATTGGGTGCTTGGTATGTGGAATCATCTCGAGGTGAGGTCTACTTACCCCTCCGAGAGATCGACCTGCCCTGCCAGCTAGTGTGAGCCTCACAGCGGAATCATCTTAAGGTAAGGTCTACTCATCCCTCCGAGAGATCAACCTGCCCTGCCAGCTTGTGGGAGCCTGACAGCAGAATTATCTCGAGGTGAGGTCTACTCACCTCTCCGAGAGATCAACCTGCCCTGCCAGCTAGTGGGAGCCTGATAGCAGAATCATATCGAGGTGAGGTCTACTCACCTCTCCGAGAGATCAACCTGCCCTACCGACTAGTGGGAGCCTGGTAGCTGAATAATATCGAGGTGAGGTCTTTCATGGATCACAAATATTTTTCGGCGGTCCCTGTCTTCAATCATAGTTGATACAATGCAAGCAAAGTTCATTACAAGAGATGATCCACTTCTTCCCTACCTTCCTCTTCCGTCGTACATCATCGGATCCCTCCTCGGGTGCCCACATCAACCCTATCCTCACATCTCTCCCCTGCCACCTTGGGTTTGACTTCTTCAAACCGCACCGGCTCTTGCACTTATGGAGGCTGATGAGGCTGTGGTACCGGAGCTCTTGTCCTTCCCAACTCCAAAAATTCCGGGCAAGTAGCTGTTACATGGCCTTCCTCCTAGTGGAACTCACAGTAGGGTAACTCTACTCTGACACTTCTCCTTCCAGCATTGTTCCTCCTCTCCCTTCGACCAATCTCCATCGCTTGCTGCGGTGGTGGTAGGAGCTGCCTAGGGGCTTGCCTTTGGAAGTTGAACCTCCCTTGGCTTCGATGAAAATCGCACCCACCTTGGATGTGACCTCTTCCTAGACCCTGAACGGGTCCTCCCTATTTCCTCCAACCTGGATCCGGCCCTTATTGAGGTCCATGGAGCCCCTGAGCTCTCTGCTCCTCTCTCCTTCTCCCCTCCTGATGCCTCGAGCCACCTTGCACCTTCGACTCTGCCTCTGTCATTCTTGCCAACTTCTTGAGAAATGTCGGTTTGGCCGCCTCAGTTTCTATCTCCTCTACCACCCTTTCCATGAGCTGCTCGAAGGAAATGGGGTCCTCTTGGGTCAGGTGTAACATCCCATTTCCAACTAGACCCCTAAGAGTAGTTTTGTCATGACAAGGTTAGGACAAAACCCTAGGAAGCCAAGAAGACCAAGTGAGCTTATGCATGTAGTAGGAAATCACCATGGTTTGCAAATAGTAGAATTCTAAACAGTAGTTTAGGATGACCATAGGACTTCACCATGACCCCATGACCCCACCACAACATCCCAAAATAATTGGAAGGTCCATTAGAGCCCTAAGGTCCAGTGGAATCAACCCAGGGTGGCAAGTTGACCAAGGATCATCCTAGGCCTAAAATGGCAAGGTGCCCTAACTAAGGGCAATATTCCCCTAATGTGCCCAACCACCCTACCTAGTTCTTTCTAGACCTGGGGTGAAGTCAATGAGTCACCAAAGATCCATTGGGGTCAACTTTAGAGGCTGAGTTGACCCAAGTCAACCTTAGCCCTAAAAAGGTCAAAGTGCAATAACTAAGGGCAGGTGACCTCCAATATGCCCTACCCACCCTACCTAAGTCTTCTTAGACCATAAGTGAGGTCAATGGGTCACCAAGGACCCATTGGGACAACCCAAGAGGTTAAGTTGACCCTAGTCAACTCTAGCCCCAAAGTGGTCTAAGTGCCCTTACTATAGGTCAAGTGACCTCCAAGGTTCCAAGTCAACCCTACCCAACCCTACCTAGACCTTAGGGGAGGCCAATGGGTCACCAAGGACCCATTTGGGTCAGCCTAAAAGGTCAAATTGACCTAGGTTAACTTTACCCAAGTGTTAGGTCAAGTTGTTAAAATGGGCTAACTCATGCTCAAACCCAAACCCACTTGGGCTAACCTTGTTTTTATTGTTCATGTGGTTTAGATAGGCTACCAATAGGCTAGGGAGATGAGAAAATTCGTTCATGATGACTAGGAGAGAGAAATCTCCATTTGCTCTTTAATGGAGGAGAGAGAAAGTGAGAAAGAGAAGGCCATTCATGTGGGGAAGGTGAATCACCCCTCCATTCTTCACCAATTTATTTGTATTCATCTCCCCTATCAGTTTTGAGGAGTTTCCAAACAAATTGGAACCAAGGGGAGGTGAATTTCAAGTGATTTTCTCCATGGCCAAAATTCCCTTTCATGGCCATAAATGGCTTTGAAACCTAGACCCTTCCCCTCCCCCATTTGATGACCTTAAAAGCTTCCCTAGGCAAAGAGCAGATGTTTCCACCTTTTTGCTGAAGAAATCGAGCCCTCCCACTGCACGGTTGTAACACACATGAAACTCCAAAATCCGATCATGGCGCACCACCACTAAACCCGTTGGCAAGCACGGTTGAAAGTCCTCCTCTACTCCTTCTATGGATAGATCTTAGGAATATTTTAGGATGAGAATCAGGCTCAAATAAGCCAGATCAGGTGATAATTTTTCCAAGGTTTTCTGAAAAATTGGAGTGGTCGGGATCGCCGAAAACCACCCCTTCGGCGGCCGTGCCGCCGCCCGGCGCTAGCCCCCACCTCAACGAAAGTGGTGGCGGTGGTGGTCGGCCAGGGAGGTTGCCGGGCGTAGTGCCCCGAAACTCAAAAGGGCGACGGGAGGCATTTTGGTCTAAATCTGGTATTTGGGAGGAGGCACGCGCCTGGGACACGGGCGTGTCCCAGGGCGTGTCAGCCTCGAGTCGACGATTTGGCCGCGAAGTCGACATTTTATGCTCGACGATGTGTCGAGACGAGGCACACAGCCTGAGACACAGGCGTGTCTCAGGGCGTGTCGAGCCCGTGTCGACGATCGGCCAGGGAAGTCGATGATTTTTGCTCGACGATGTGTCGAGACAAGGCACACGGCCTAGGACACTGGCGTGTCCAAGGCCGTGTCGGGTGGTCGACGAACTTCGCTCGACGAAGTGTCGAGACATTGAACACGGCCTGGAACCCAGGCGTGTTCTGGTTTGACACGGTCGTGTCAAATAGGACACGGGCGTGTCCAGGACCCGTGTGAGTCTCGGGTTGTTTCGGGGCTATGTCGATGGAGGCACACGGCCGACCACACGGCCGTGTCAGTTGGAACACGGGCGTGTCAGGTCGAACACGGGCGTGTCGGATGCCCGTGTGTTGTTCCAGACACGTCAAATTTGACGGCAAATGGGGGACACGGGCATGTGGCATGCCGTGTTCGGCCCAGTTTTAGCATTTCAGGCCCGAATCAAGGCCGTTCGTTTCTTTAATTTGTGATCCAACGGCTGGGGAGTGTTCCTGATGGGATATACCCGGGATTGGACCTTTGAAACTGAAGGATCAAGCGCATACCCAACTGCACTAAAAGCCCGGACTGTTGGAGAGGGCGCTACTTAATTTCTTAAATAAGTAGCAAAGCGCCACAGGTCAAGTGAAGGAACGCCGGATCCAACAATCCCCCCCCCCCGGCGTCCAGCACAACCCGTCGGCTCAGAGGTGGAGTTACCACATGGCCCACCTGGCTCAGAGGTGGGGTTACCACATATCCACGGTTGTCTGACCCGACGAACCCACATAGGTAGAAGGGAAAAATCAGGATTTAATAGCGCCCCGGGTCTTGAACCCGTGACCTCCTCTGATACCAATTGAAGGATCAAGCGCATGCCCGACTGCACCAAAAGCCCGGACTGTTGGAGAGGGCGCTACTAAATTTTTTAAATAAGTAGCAAAGCGCCACGGTCAAGTGAAGGAACGCCGGACCCAACAGAAACCCTCATTTTTACTTGAGTGGTTCTCTTTCTAAGTCAAGAGAGAGGTGAGAGCAAAGGAGGAAGAAGAAGCCCAGATCCGGTCACCGGCGGAGCTTCAGAGCTCCAAATCGCGAACCGACTTCGAATCTACGGAGGCAAAGAGAGTGCGGTGCTTTTCATCTGCTTACATTTTCATGGCGCCAAGGGAGAATGCTT